>BRDA01006707.1:87289-108552 GCA_036984385.1 Crenuchus spilurus
AAGGCCCAAGACGATTGAACAGTTAGAGGCCTGTATTAGACATGAATGGGAGAGCATTCCTATTTCTAAACTTGAGAAATTGGTGTCCTCTGTCCCCAGACATCTGTTGAGTGTTGTAAAAAGAAGGGGGGGATGCCATACAGTGGTAAAAATGGCCTTGTCCCAACTTTTTGGGATTTGTTGACACCATGAAATTTTGAAACAACATATTTTTCCCTTAAAATGATACATTCTCTCAGTTTAAACTTTTGATCTGTGATTTCTGTTCTATTCTGAATACAATATTAGATGTTGGCACCTCCACATCATTGCATTCAGTTTTTATACACAATTTGTTTAGTGTCCCAACTTTTTTGGAATCTGGTTTGTAGTCGATTATCTACAGATGTAGTAGCAGCCTATCCAAATAAATTACTTTTTTTTAAAGTTTAAATTTTAAATTTTTTGAATATCATGGTATTTGAACATTCTTCATATGTAAAATATATATATATATATATATATATATACACACGTTATGCAATGTGTAAAAAACGGCATTCTATAGAATACCTAGGCAAAGTATACAATCCCTGTCATTTTCAGGCAAGGTATGAAATATCATCATATTTCATACATTTCCTAGTCATTCTATAGAACACCTAAATGACAAACAGGCAGAGTGTAGAATAACTGTGGTAATTCCAGAGCTAATACATGCAGAAAGACACAAAAACTCTCTCCGGAGAGGGGATGCGTGCATTTATCAGACCCCGAAGCCCACACCCCGGGGGGTGATGACAAGGCATCCCCGGGGGCTTTGGTGACTCTGGATAAACTCGAGTGGATCAGCGGACGTCTCATTCGAGTGTCTGCCCTATCAACTTTCGATGGCAGCGTATAGGGCTCCCCGGGTCCCTACGGGTAATCAGGGTTTGATTCCGGAGAGGGAGCCCTCTTCTTTCATTTTTTGACTGTTTGTTACTAAAGACTTTTCCAATCTGGGCATTTCACAATTGGCCTGAGCAGATCTTGTCAAACTTTATAATGCCTAGGCATTTTATGTAATGCCTAGGAAAAGTATAGAACAACACATATATTTCATACTTTGCCTGGCAACGACAGGGATTGTATACATTGCCTAGGTATTCTATAGAATGCCAGGTTTTCATACATTGCCGGTAACACACATATACACATACATACATACATACATACATACATACATATATATATATATATATATATATATATATATATATATATAGACACATACACAGGTTAGTTTAGTCTGACCTAAATTTCTGCGTTTAATGGCCTATAATAAAAAAATGTTTCTTCATTTATATATGACTTCTGTGTACTTTTCACCCATGTGTTAAATTACATTCTTGTAACTTCTTTAAAACATTATTGTCTAAATTTTGGAATAATGACTTATTAAACAACTGCTCTTTTTGTTAAAATAAGAACTATTTAGAAATTATGTTAAATGAATTTCATAAAATCAATATTGCTATGCAGTAAGATTAATTTCTTCTTAATTTTCATTAGAAATGGTGAATGACCCAATGAATCCTTGTTACAATACTCAACCTAGGTTGAATGCTGCAGAAATTTGCTAGTAAAATGAAATGGTCAAAAAGTCACGGGTCTAAAACATGCTAACTGAACCAAGCAACCTTAACCTCTCCTTCATTCTCCCTTTCTCCCTCATCTCTCATAGGCATACATACACATAGATTCCCCAATCACAGGAAGAGATGTTGAAAGTAGTACTTAAGCAGTTACATACTTGAGTATGTATTCAAGTGTGTTTGCACAGGAATGAGTAAATTATCAACCTGGCAATACATGTTAAATATTCTTCATTAGTAACCTTGCTTATGTAGTATACTGGAGACTTACATGTTACTAAAAGCCATGTGACTACTTAAAAGCAGAAGTCATTAATACATGGGTAAGCAAGAGAGTTTTATTTAGTTCTATAGCTACAGTAGTGGCTGTAGTATTTGACAATAATTTGGTGCATTAATGTTTCATTTTCATGTTCGTGTTTATGCTTTAAACAACTAACACTAGAATTTCAAAATAGTTTTTTTTTTTTGCAAAAAAAAAAACAAAAAAAAAAACTACAAAGTGCACCAATATGGCACATAGATGATAACATGGTGAGTGGGTGTTTTAATGTTATTACATTACATTACATTACATTGCATTTAGCGGACGCTTTTATCCAAAGCAACTTACAATAGTGGGTTAAATAGTTAAATCACTATATAGTGTATTTTTTCTTGGTTGAGTACCACAACAGTACTGCTGCACACCATATTGGAAAATTAAGAACAACTGTAACAACATTTCAGTTTAGCTGCCTAATTAATCCTTTTGAAAACTGTTAGATTCATGATTTTTCTTCATCTCTACCTAAGAATTCAAAGCAAGTCTCCTGTAAAGTATGTTATTGTAAAGCCAGGGGCATTTTAAAGCAGTCATTTTATAAAATCAAAAATAGTTGTGCTAGAAGGGCAGCTTTTAGATGTACAGCAACAGCTTTTCAAACTGCATTTATTTATTAGTATTATTTATATTACATTTATCTTTATCTCTTAATATAGTTGTATAGGTTGTATTTCTTATCCTGATTAACAATATAATCACAAAACTATGAAGTTGTCCAGTTAGCTTGCACTACACACATATGTAACACTTTATTTGGATAGTAAAGCTTTGTAGATAGTCATCTTATTTCCAATTGTAATTTTTGTACATTTCTATTAAATGCAACTTAGATTAGGCACAACAAATTCTATTAAATGTAACCTTAACCTTTTACTCAACTAAAAACCTTAAACCCTATTCCAGTCCTAACCTGTGATGTTATAGAAAATCAAAGTGGATTTGCTAATTTTTGAGTAAACTGTAAATAAGCTCTAGGTGATCAAAATAAAGTGACACATGAAACAGTTCCTAAATGAACTTGAAATGAACATTTAAGGATCTGTGAATTTTAATTTGAAAAGATTAATGTAACAAAATGCAAATTATGAAATGAACAAAATGAGTTTTAGAATGACAAACTTGGAAGATGTTATGGTGGTAGTTTGAGTTGGAACTGTTAAAAGAACAGATGATGTAAAAACAGAGGTTTGAAGATGGGGTGGTGGGTTACATAACCAGAATAATGTCTTCTCACTGCTAGCTGAATGGATGATTAATGCATAGTCATTCATGGCACTTTTTAAATGTGCGTGGATTTTAATGACAAGTGTTTGAGGATTTCATGATTCAATTCATGCATTCAGGGTTTTTGACACATGCACACACACACACAGGATGAGGGTGTTTTTTCACATTGTGAGAATGTGTGTGTGCATGCACACTCTCTTTGCGTGTGCTCTCAGCGGCAAAATGTCCCTGTCAACGAGCATTTCTTCAACACAAACATATAACCAGAAAAGCCGCAGCCCCCTCGATCTCCCCCCTTTTGCGAGCATTTGGAAGAGAAAACCGCCACACAAACTGCGGAACCATAGTCCCCCAACCAAATCAGGGCAGGCACAAACAGCACCATAATACTATCCTACTTACAAGCACATTCACCCACCCACACAAATAAGAATAAGTAATTTGGGTATTATTGGGTATGAGCTACTTAAAGCTTAGGAGTCCTACCTTGGCACTGGAAGCCTTGCTTGCCAAAGCCCCTGCAAGAAAAAGAAGCAAAACACAGTGTGAGATTTCACTGATAAAGAAGGCACAGAGGCTGAACTGGGGTAGGCACATTCCTCCACACTGGTCTTTCCGCCTGCACACACACTCACAAGATCAGACATTCACACTCCCTCATGCAAGCCATATTGGTTGTTAAGTCTTTCTGCAAGATCAGAGCAGTAAATTGCACATGTACCCTACATTAAATCAGTATATTTTGTACAGTGAATGGGTTAAGGTATCAACTCTATCCAAGGCCACAAATGTTACGCAAATCTGAGTTCCTCTTATTTGGGTGCTAAGATTTCTTCACTGCAGTGCATCACGACAGCCAGGAGCAACTGGATGCGCCACGATTTCTCCATTATTTTCAGTGTGTGTGTGTATTCAGAATAACACTGCAGATGTGACATTGCTTGTCCCAACAAGTCTATGCACTGAGCTTATGGACAGATTTTACTATCAAGAGCATCAAGTGAGTCACCTGTGCGTCTAATAACTGCATACCAGATACTAATCCACCAGCACACACTAAATTTGTATTACTATCCTTTTGGGGTCTTCTGTATTACTCTTATTAATCTGCCTGTACTTACAGTTGAACCCTTCTTAAACATCAGCAACCTCAGTCTGTCCCCTATTACCTTCGTTTCAACAGCTGTATTTGTGCTTAAAGCGCATTTTTGTGCAAAATGTCCTCAAATTGTTATATGTTCCTGCGGTGCAGGTGTAATGACGACGCTGTGTCCGCACATAGCGCCTAATACAAACACACGACATACACACATTCGTGCGGAGGGAGGGGTCTACAAAGGCGGCTCACCAGATGAAGTCGGTGCAGTGGCTGCAGAAGGTGGGCTGCTTGAAGAAGCGCGCGATGAACTTGTGCTCCTTCACCTCGTGCACGTTCTTCTGCCTCAGCGCGCCCTGCCTTGCGAAACCTCGCGCGCCGCTCGCGCTGTCCGCGTCGCCGGGCGCCGCTGGGTCGGCCATGTTTTGGACGCTGAGGCGCTTCAAATCCGCACCGACGACTCGCTGCAGCTGGAAGGCGGAAAAAAACACTCCCCGTCTGTCGCCCCGAAACGCTTCTCTACAGCTCTGCGCTCAGCTTCCCGGTTGGTGGGAGAGGCTCCTCCCCCTCTCCTCCCCCTGCTCCTCTCCCCACGCCCCCTCCTCTATAGCTGGTTCTAGAACCGTAGCCGTCAACACTCACCAGCGACGACTGTCATTTGTGCGCGCTCACCAGGTGTGTACGAGTCTGACTCTCTCTCTCTCCTCTCTCTCTCTCTCTCTCTCTCTCTCTCTTCTGTCCTCTTATCTTCCCCATTCTCTCATTTCCCTCTCCCATTCTCTCTCTCCTTCTCTTTTTTCTCTCTACTTCTCTCCGTCTCTTTTCTCTCTCTTTCTCCCTAGCCCCCTCTCACTCTTTTCCCTTTCTACCCTCCCTCTCTTTCACTCTCTCTATTTTTTCTCTTTTCTCTCTCTTTCTCTCTCTCTCTCTCTCTCCCTCCCTCCCCCCCCTCTTTTCTCTCATTCTCCCGCCCTGTTTCACTCTCTATATTTTTTTCTCTCTATCCCTCCTCTTTTTTCTCTCTCTTCTCTCTCTCTCTCTCTCTCTCTCTCTCTCTCTCTCATTCTCTTTCTTCTCTCTTCCTCTATTTTCTCTTTCTTTCTCTCTTTCGCTCTCCCTCTTCTCTCTCTCTCCCCTTTCTCTCACCCTCTCTCTTCTTATCCCCCCCAATCTTTTTTTTCCTCTCGCGCTGTCTCTTTGCACCGCAGCAGGTGATGTTTTAACACTCCCAATATTTTACAATTATGATTGTGATTGATGGCTAATGATGCATTTAAACACTGACAAAAACTAGCATTTTTGTGTTGTGCAGCTTGATGTCCAGTCAAATATAAATTCATCAATGACATTTGTGGACAGATGAGTGTATTTCAAACAAGTCTACAATTCACAAGAACTACAGCTTTTTCACAATCAGACTCCCTCAGTCCCACAGTGAATCATAGTCAGATTTAATTAAAAAAAAATTGCTAAAACTGATACAGTACCACTCAAAATTTTGGACACACCAAACTGAAACCATTCCAGGTGACTACCTCATAAAGCTGACTGAGAAAATGCCAAGAAAACTAGCATCAAAGCAAGAGGTGCCTGCTTTGAATAATGTAAAATATAAAACATATTCTGGTTTGTTTAACACTGTTTTGTTTACTAAATAATTCCATATATATGTCTTCATGACTTTAGTATTAATCTGCAATGCAGACCATTTTTAAATAATGAAAAAAACACTGAATGTCCAGAAGGTGTCCAAACTTTTGACTGGTACTGTATGTAAAAAAATGTTCACTAACATGCATTTGATACTATAGTAACTATAGTAAGTTTTAGTAGGTTACAATAACAGTTGAGTGCCTTACAATAAGACTGAATGAATTTCACTTATTTTATCTTAGTTCATGAGCTTATATTTTAAACATTATCGTAATTTATTTTATTTTATTCTCATTTATCTTATATTTTCTTTCATTATAAATATACAGTGAGGAAAATAAGTATTTGAACACCCTGTGAATTTGCAAGTTCTCTCACTTGGAAATCCTGGAGGGGTCTGAAATTTTCGTCTTAGGTGCATGTCCACTGTGAGAGACATAATCTAAAAGAAAAAATCTGGAAATCACAATGTATGATTTTTAAATAATTTATTAAAAAGAACTTGCAAATTCGCAGGGTGTTCAAATACTTATTTTCCTCACTGTAAAACACCAATATGATTAATGTGCAAAGACTATTATTATTATTATTATTATTATTATTATTATTATTATTATTATTTATTATTATTAGCTGCATGTGATATATTTTTTCAGTAAAAAGATGCTCCAGCATTTTAACCCAATCTCTTTTTACTACATCAATGTCACAGTTTCCCCACAGAGTAAATTTGACACATTCTTAGTAAATGAACTAAATTACCTAAAACAGTTAAAATTGTTGACTTAAAACACATTTTGTCACATAGGCCAGTGGGCAGGTGCTGAAAGAATTGAGCAAAACATAACAGAAGGGTTTTCATGTCCAATCTGTTTTTCTGCTTAATAAATGCGTTGGGTTTAAAGAATATCACTTTTGTGACAAAACATATTAAATTAAACCACCTGGAGATGTGATGAACATTCTGGTGAAACATACATTGATAAAAAAAGCTGATAGTCACATTATTTTTGATAAAATTAATTGTCAAAACTTCTTTCAACCCAATCAAATATGATCCACATCTTAAAGTCTCACAGTCAATGAAGCATATAAATGGTAACTACAAATTGTGTAATTGTGAACACTGCATTCACCATCATAGGCAACTGACTGATCTGAGATCAGTTTTACTGACAATGATGTGCATGAATTTTAGAGAAATTTTATCAGTCTTCTACCAGCTCTTCTGTTGTCTAAAATAAATGAATGAAGCAGTCTTTTATACAGTTTTATTAATATTTTTAGTTCATAGAAACTCATTATCATCATTCTGTCATTAAGCAGATGAACTAATCTTTGACACCTTAATCATAATCTGGATCTTGAGTGGCTTAAGGTGGCTAGCAGTGGTAATTTTTATAAGGTCCAGTGTAATCATGATATTGTTTGATGAGAATGAAAACACTGACATGAAACAAGTGTGTCGAAAGTTTAAATGTGAGCTCTAAAGCTCTGGTCATAGATGTAGTTAAATCTTGCCTGATCCTAGGATGCTATAATACTAATGTATTTTGCATACTTCAATGATAATTGTATAAAGCAGTGTAATTGTAAAATACCATATTAAACAAATGAGGCAGATGAGGAAAATGTAATATATCCATTTCATCATTTTATGATTTAAAAATGAATTACACATAGCATTAAGTGGAAATGACAGAAACAAAACTGAAACTAGTTAAAGCAACTTAGGAATATTATGAATATTTTGCATACATGTTCTTTCCATTCACAGTAAAAACAAAACACAAGTCATAGTAAAATGTACTGTTCTATCAGTTGTTAGTTTAAAATAGTAAAATGTAATTAGTCTGTTTGGAATTGTGCTGTAAATTTTAAATGATAAAAAAAACTTGGAAAAACCAAGTACAAATCTGTTTTTTTATTTAAATGAAATGAGTCCTTTTAGCTTTCAAAAAGAAAAATATATCACCAATCTACTGTTTTGGTATGGATGTAGATAAAACATATAATTATAGCCCATATCAGCTTTGTAATATAATATGTTTTTTTGACTTAATAGAGCATAGCAACCCAAGTTACATTATAGCACTCTATCATTATAAATCACTGGAAAATGTTGATGTTGCAGAAACCAAGCTGGCTAATTAGCTTCTGGTTGTCAACCTTTAACATGGTATTTTGACCATATATACTATATTGTGTTTCAGACAAGTTCTGGTCAAGACATTGTGCAGCTCAACAATGGCTAGGATCATAGGTGATCCTATAAAATAGACTACCTCAGGAATTCTCTCTCTTCAGTGCAGTTCTCAAGTTGTGCCAGAACTCCTCTCTCCGTTCTTCCTCTTGAGGCCACTCCAAGTATGTCCTGGAATTCATAATTTTACGTAGCTTGCAGAAACGCTTGGGAATGGTCTCTTTGGAAATTGGCTCCAAAAGGACCAAGACAGCTGAATCATTGCTCTCATCAATGATGCGAAAATGTGAAAAGTCCAGCTCATAGCGGCACCACTCGCTTGTGACAAAGTGTTCAGACAGAATGAATAGAGTGCGATGGCTTCTCTCAATAGACTCAATAATATTGTCCACAATCCAGCGGCCTGGGCAGAAGTCCCGCTTGTGCAGACAGAGAGCAAAGGGAGGTTGAGAGTGTTCTAGGTTTGGAACAAGGACTTCCTCAACCCACTCAGCATCTTGTTGACTGTATGAAACAAAAGCATCATAGTGGAGATTTAGCCTGGCTCTATGTACTGCTGGTTTTCGTTTAGCTCGTAACCATGCAGTAGTCATCTGTATGTACCATAAAACATGAAGTTTATGACAAGTTACACCTACAAGGATGAGAGTGAGGACAATCACAGCACACAGAATGGAGACAGCAGGAATCATGTGACACTCAAAGACTGAAAACTGAGCACTGCCAACTGTTTGCCCCTTTAATGTGAATGGAGAGTCACATATGTAATTACTGTGACCATCCCTGAGTGTAATCAGGTGGTCAACATCACCCTTAAAAAATGTCACAAACTCACAGGAGCATACAAAATTGTTCTGGCCAGCTTCCAAATACTGCAGGCTGCTGAACTTCGACAGGTCACTTTTACTGAACATGTTCAAGGTATTTCTTTGAATAAGTAGAATATTTACACTGGGCACCATTCCTCCATCAGGTAACTGCATAAACCTATTTCCAGAGAGATGAAGTTCCACAAGCTTAGGAAGTCTATGGTGGAATGTTGTTAGGTCATTATTACTAAGATCGAGTACAGTTAAGCTGTTAGGTAGGCATGGTGTTAGCCTATAAAGCTTTGTGGCAGACAGATTCAGAAACCTTAGACTTGCTGGCCAGTTGCACTTCTGTGGCATTGTAATAAAGTCATTGTGACTGATGTCCAGGAATGTCAGATTATCAAGATGTCTCACCAGGAAAGGAATGAGGTCAAATGATTTTAGCGAGTTCTGGCTCACATTGAGTGCATTGAGATTGTGCATTGTCCCCTTGCCAGAGCATAAAGTTTCCTGCATTGTCATGTCTGTGAGTAGATTTTGACTCAGGTCTAAGTATTTAATCTTGGTCAAAAAAGATGAAGTTATACAGGGCATGACGAAAACTGTGCTGTTAATCACAGACACCTCAGTGGGATACTTCAGAAGAAATGCCAGCTGTATCATACTGCTAAAGTTGAAGAAGCCTTGGATTTCTGCATTACGAATAAAAACGGTATGAAGGCTTTCATAGTGTGATTTCTCAGCTTTCTCCCACCAGCCTCCACCTATTAACTGTACGTCCTCAATCCCAAAATAAGACAATGGGGAACCATCCATTACCTTCAGCAAGCTGGTGACGGCTTCATCTGTTGTGCTTACATTAAACACAGTAAGCCTTGTAGTACCCCCGTTTCTGACCTCTTTAAATGGCTGCACAGATTTACCTGTGTTCATCAAAAAATCTCCAATAAAGAGTTGAGATTCAGGGTGAGAAACGTCTTGAAGTATCTTTGTGACAAGTGTTGGGTTGTCTTGAAACAATTCTTGAAGACTCAGTGACACTGTCCTGATGGGTCGAGTCATCTTAAAGCTGCCCGTCTCATATGACCTCAGGTTACTACCAACAAACGTCAGTTCGTTCAGTTGAGTAAGCCCATTCAGGACATTATTTCTTACTTCCTCCAGTGAAGGATTGCCAATCTTCAGTGTCCTCAGGTTCTCAACAAAATGGAAAAGTGGAACAGATCCTAAAGTTGTATAAATGTTTCCCAAAAGGTTCACATGCTTCAGAGATTTCAGTTTGTGAAACCAGGATGAAGAAATTTGTTGAAGTTTGTTATTTGACAGGTCAAGCACCTCCAGGTTGTGCTGAGAATTGAATGCTTCTTTATGGATTATTCTAAGTTTATTCTTTTGCAAGTATAATGTCTCCAGCTCAGCGTACCGGTTCAAATCCCCCTTTTCAACTGATTCAATGTCATTGATGGAAAGATCAAGGGTTCTAACATTTTCTGGGACTGCTGGAATGCTTAGGAATTTTTTGGCAGAACAATTGCAGAAGTGATACTCATCACATTGGTAACAGTTGTTTTTTGGGAAGCTCAAAATGTGATCCCAAGTGAAAGTGAAGCAGATGAATGTGAATAGTGATACCTCCATCCTGTCAAAAAGAAAACAGCATGTTTAGTTCAGACTCTGTATATACATTTAATCTTTCATGAGAATGAGGAACAGTTTTATAAAACAAAACTGCCTTTGTTCCCTTTAGTATAGAGGCAATAATGGAAAGGGCCAATAAACTATTGTTTGGCTATGCAATGCACAATATACCTCAAGTCCTCTGAGTCCAAGCACATAGTGTTGCCCAAGTGTAGTACATATACAGGTGCTGGTCATAAAATTAGAATATCATGAAAAAGTTTATTTATTTCAGTAATTCCTTTCAAAATGTGAAACTTCAGAATCAGAATCAGAATCAGGCTTTATTGGCCATGTATGCTCACACATACAAGGAATTTGCTCTTGGTTACAGTGGCTCATAGTGCACAAAGGTTGACAACAACAAGAAGGAAACACACACACACACTCACACACACAATTGGGCAAATATAAACTATATATAGTGCATATATATAAAGGTGCTGGTTGCAGCATTTATGTACAGTAAGGCAAAGTGACAATGCAGGTAGTGTGTAGTTGTTATGTTTTAAAGTGCAGAAGAAGTCAGAGACCAGGAGATATAATGTTTTGTGAATAGTAATGTTAAGTGTTCAGGAGAGTTGTGGCATGTGGGAAGAAGCTTCTCTGTAGCCTGGTTGTCCTGATCCTCATTTGGCTAAGACGCTGGCCTGAGGGAAGGTGTTGGAACAGGTGGTGTCCTGGGTGTGAGGGGTCAGAGATGATTTTCTCTGCATGCTTCCTGGTTCTGGAGCTGTGCAGATCCAGCAGTGTGGGCAGCTTAACACCAATAGTCTTCTCCGCAGACCTGACGATGCGCTGGAGTCTGTGAATGTCCTGTTTGCTGGCTGAGCCACCCCACACTGTGATGGATGTGATAATGACAGATTCTATGATGGCTGTGTAAAACTGCACCATCAGCTCCTGGGGCAGGTTGAACTTCCTCAGCTGACACAGGAAGTACATTCTCTGCTCGGCTCGCTTGGTGATGGCACTGATGTTGCTGTCCCACTTCAGGTCCCTGGTGATTATAGTGCCCAGGAACTTGCAGGACTCCACAATTGTCATGGTTCTGTCAGAGATGGTGAGTACTGGCAGCATTGAGGGGTGCATCCTGAAATTCACTATCATCTCTACTGTTTTGGCTGGATTCAGCTTGAGATTATTTTGGCTGTTCCAGTGGACCACATGTTCAACCTCCCATCTGTAAGCAGACTCATCATTGTCATGTATGTGGCCGATGACAGTGGTGTCATCCGCAAACTTCAGGATTTTGACAGAGGGGTCTGTGGAGGTGCAGTCATTGGTGTACGGGGAGAAAAGCAGTGGGGAGAGTACACAGCCCTGTGGAGCACCTGAACTGATGATCTGGGTTCCAGGTCTGGGTTCCCAACCTCACCTGCTGCTCCCTGCCAGTGAGAAAGCTGGTGATCCACTGGCAGGTGGGGGCTGGCACACTGAACTGGAGTAGTTTGCTGTGTAGTCTTCCTGGGATGATGGTATTGAAGGCCGAGCTGAAATCCAAGAAAAGGATCCTTGCATATGTTCTTGGGTGGTCAAGATGTTGGAGAGTGAGATGGAGTCCCATGTTTACTGCATCATCCACTGATCTGTTGGCTCTGTAGGCAAATTGCAGTGGATCTAACAGGGGGTTAGTGATGCCCTTCAGGTGACTGAGAACCAGTCTCTCAAAGGATTTTATGACTACAGAGGTTAAGGCAATGGGTCTGTAGTCATTCAGTCCTGTGATGGTTGACTTTTTGGGGATGGGTATTATAATGGAGCGTTTGAAGCAGGAGGGTACAACACACAGCTCCAGTGATGTGTTGAAGATTTTAGTGATGACTGGTGTAAGATGTTCTGTACTCCCCTCAGACATGAGGGTGAGATTCCATCAGGGCCACTTTTTGTCTCCTGAACAGTCGTTGCATATCTTTCACACAGATCTTTAGGGCAGGTTGAATGGGTGTTTGAGTGTCAGGAGGGTGTGAACTGTTGCTGAATTGTTGTGGGGTGCTGGGCATTTCAAACCTGCAGTAGATGGTGTTAAGTTCCTCAACCAACTGACGATCCCCTTGTATATTATATTCATTCATTACACACAGACTGATATATTTAAAAATGGTATTTCTTTAAATTTTGATGATTATAACTACAACTAATGAAAATCCCAAATTCAGTATCTTAGAAAATTATAATATTACTTAAGAACAATATAAAAAAGGATTTTTAGAAATGTTGGCCAACTGAAAAGTATGAACATGAAAAGTATGAGCATGTACAGCACTCAATATTTAGTCGGGGCTCCTTTGGCCTGGATTACTGCAGCAATGTGATGTGGCATGGAGTCCATCAGTGTGTGGCACTGCTCAGGTGTTATGGTTGCTCTGATAGTTACCTTCAGCCCTTCTGAATTGTTGGGTCTGGCATATCGCATCTTCCTCTTCACAATACCCCATAGATTTTCTATGGGGTGAAGGTCAGGCGAGTTTGCTGGCCAATTAATAACAAGGATACCATAGTCCTTAAACAAGGTACTGGTAACTTTGGCACAGGGTGCAGGTACTGACTTTGGGATTTTCATTAGTTGTCAATTATAATCATTAAAATTAAAAGAAATAATCATTTGAAATATATCAGTCGGTGTGTAATGAATGAATATAATATACAGTAGTGTACATGTTTCACTTTTTTAATGTAATTACTGTTAATAAATAAACTTTTTCATGATATTCTAATTTTATGACCAGCACCTGTATAGGCAACTATTGGCAATGTACAGATGAATGCAAAAGTTGGCACACACTGAGAATGAATAATGATGTTATATTTTGTTGATTTTTTTTTTTTTTGAAGCTTTGAAAGTGAAAGTAAGTTAACTTCTTCATATTGTACAACACACACTTACTCTTTATTAACTACATTTAACATTTTTGAAAAAAGAAATCATAAACTGTCATGTGCAGATGTTATGGCACCTTAAATACTGAATGTTTATATATTTTTTTATTTAAATGTGTTAAATTCTGCAAATAAATAAAAGCTGTTAACTAAATCTGCATACAACATTGTAATTTGTTCCCTGTAGAAGTGATCTTATGCTGCAAATGTCACATATTAGGTAAGAAATTTTATCTTGTTTGTATGTTATTTATATAAATATATATATATAAAACCTACAATATTTAATGTCATAACTTATGCACAGCAAGACACATTTTACAGTGCCACATCAAAAATGTGAATATCATGAAAAAGTAAATTTTTCTAAATTTAATTGAAAAAGGTAAATAGTATTATTTTATATTAATCACAAGTAGCATTTTAAACCTTTTTGTTTAATGTTAATAGTTTTTGGAAATTATTAAAATATTTGAGAACATGGTTAAAACATTATTCACTTATGAATAAAATGTCACTTGTATGGAATATGTGATGGTTTGCCTTTTGAAAACCAAATTTATGAATACAAATTAATGTTTTCACTATGTTTTACTTTTTGGAAATGCACTAGTACAAAGTGTTAAATGTAGTAAACAACAAGTTTCCATTCAAATGGATATGAGGGGATCATCTGCTTACAGTGACAACATCAAATAAAATGTGCTTTTTAAGTAGGATTGCCCTCATTTTTGCAAACAACTGTACATGCAAATTTTGGTAAGTATTGGTTGCAATCTGCCTTTTTTATTTGTAAGTTGCTTTCACAGATCTACTTACATTTCACAATTCTACTATTGAGTAGTTTCAATGTAAGTAATATTGAATCAGAATTTGAATGACAACTTCCCATATTAAAGGGGAATGCACAATAGACCTAATAAAGGAAAAGTTACTTTTAAAATGTCTAGTGTATGTTCTCTATTTCATAAGGAAGATGCAAAGAGGAAAGTCCCTGAACATCATTACACACGATCTTTACATGAATCATTATAAAATTGAGATCTTTTTATAAAAAGTGCATATTTAAATGTACTTAATGTTTTAAGCTATTTATATTTATCAGTGGGCAACCAATGCCCATGTGCCATAATAAAAGTAGTATTGATTTTGCACTACCACTGCAGTTTTTATAAGAGAAAAAAGTATATTCCTTGCCATGTTCTCTTCAACAATATAGTTATTATGAAAGGATGAAATAGTACAATATCTCATTATAATTAGTAACATTAGAAACATTGTATAGAACAAAAAAGTAAACAACAGTGAATAACAGTAATTATGTACTATTCTCTGATCTCAATATTTGCAATCTCACTTTAAAATTTTGTTATTGTTTAACAGATAAACATATTTATTATAATAATTTAAATAGTAGTAAGTACAGTAGTTGTTGTTTAAATTAATTACCTGACTGCTATGTCTGCCATGTGTAACAATCTGGAAGGTAAGCTGCAGTTTAATGAGCGAAACACATGAACCTCAGAAGAACTGTCAGATATATAATGTTGCGTCACAGGAAGGACCAAAACCACAGAACATTAACAATATACTTAGTTATTATTTACAAGCAAGGGTTTTAAAATTTGAAGGATACATCTTACAAAACTCTCTTAAAGACTCTTAAAAAATCAAATTTTTTATATTAAAATACTGATTTTCTGAATCTTGTTTCTTGAGCACCTTTATGAATGCATGTAAATATGAAAACAGATTTTTTTTTCTCTAAAATGAATCCTTTTTAAAAAAAAATAAATTAACCTTTTTTCTTTCAGAAAATAAAGAATTTTATGTTAAATGGTAATTTGGAATGTTATGCTCTACTGACCCATGCTCTAAATTTGAGGATTTGAAAAGAGGAAGCACGCAGTTCATGCAAACATTTTGTAGTTGGCCAGTAGCACTGCTCAGTGGGTTTCCCTTATTGTCAAAATTTAACAGCATACAGCTATGAACAGAAACTGCACTCCAAAAACACTAAATGCAGTATGAAAATGAAAGGACTTTCTGCTCATTTTTAAAGTAAGTTCACATTTCCATTTTCATTATAATTCCTTTTGTTAATGCAACTTTTTTTACTTAATCCCTTTAAATAAATATCTCAATGCATTTAACTTCTTCAGAGTGAACACAAACATACAAACACTAGTAAGCACATCACACATACTAGGGAGCAATGGGCAACTATCAGTTTGGGATTAGGTGCCTTGTTCCATGTCCCAAGTTTACTTCTCTTACCTTTAGGCCATGGCTCCCAACACAGAGTTTAGTGTAGTTTGGACAGGCCTGGCCAAATGATATTTAGTTGATTTTTAAGTGAAAAATATGCATCAAGTCCTCCTCTACAGAGAACAAATTAAAACATTTTCTCCACATTGTAGTGCACCATTTCAATTTATTACTTGAGTGTAACACACTGGAAAATTTAAATTTATATTTAATGTACCATAACTTTTGCCCAGGTTACATTTTATTTGTTCCTAAAATGTTAAGTTCAGTAAATAAAAAGTAAGTTTTTTAATCTCTGCAGAAGATGAGTTTACTTATGTTCACTTAGAATATGTAGTTTGACCAGGCAAATGTAAACTTTAACACTCAGTTATATTTGAATAGAAACAATTCTTTTCAGTAAGGTATAGTTTGTCAATAATTAATCACTTGTAGTTTTGAAGATTCTGTAGTCATAGCTGTAGAAGTCTTCACTGACACTCACTGTTCCTTTGTCAGTTAATTTGGACTTGCCTGATATATAGACTGCAAATTTAGTTTATTTTACTCTTCAGCCTTTTTTAATCCTCATGTTGGCAGATGTAGCAGTCTCAGAAATAAAGCTGCTATGAAAGTTTCTTTGAGTAATGCCACAGAAGAACCACTTTTGGCTCCTTAACCCCCTGGAGACTGAGGGTATTTCAGACACTCTGATGTAGTCTGACATGGCTTGACTTTTATACAAATTACACCCATCTAAAATTATTTTTCCCCCAAAGTGTTACACAGGGTTTTGTTCAGCACAAACTCAGCAACAACAGTGTCAAAACAGTAAGAGTGTCATAAATCTATATTTTGATTAAGTCTGCTCTAAACTTAGACTTTCCAAAAACCTATTTTCAGATGCGCTGATATATTGTAAAAAAACACTCTAAACATTTCTAGCCAAGACTTTTGGGCTCAGACATAAATAAACAGAGGTGTTGGCTACACATTGACCATTCCAATATATTTCGATTCAACTTTTACATATTTGAAAAACTGACCCTTTAAGGTTTTTGGGGTATGTGTTTCTAGGATATAATCTCACAGATACAGTTGAATTTCAGTTTCATCTTGTGGACTCCAGAGTGTGTTAAAGAACCATTTCTGTAGTAAAGATTGTATGTAAAGAGCATTTTAAATTGGTAAAGAACTTTTACATCAAGTGAAGCCTTTAAAATGTTTTTCACACTCACAAATTTCTTTTACAGAAGTGCTTCTTTAGGGAACCCAAAGTATTTATTCTATGGCATTGCACAAATAACCTTTTTAAGGGTGCACCCAGAGCAAAAGCAAGGTTTATAAAAGGGCTTTCTCTTTTATACATGCATTGTAAATTAAAAAAAAACATTGTATGAACATTTCATAATGAATGGACCCATAGACATAGCTGAAAATTATTTGGCATAAACTCTTGTTACAAAAGCACACATTAAATGTAAATTTTTGTAAGTCTCCCAATGCACATTCTCTTCTCTGTGACACAGAAACTGATTTTGTAATGCAGTCTTGCCTGCTGTCCCAACACTTTAGGCAGTAAACCACTTCAGACACCTGTGAAATTAGCCTTTTACAAATTTTATAGTGACAACACTGTATGCATGCCCTGACAGAATGGGGAAACATGGGGAAATTCAGCATTTGTTTCCATTTGGCACTTTCCATTAATGGTGTTCTTATATACACTGATAGGTCATAACACAAACTAGTAGTAGTGTGTTTTTCCTTTAAGATGAGTTATTTGTAAAGAGTATTCTATCCAGTAGGTGGCACTAGGGCTCAATATATAACCAACTGCTATAACCAAACCCCTAATCAGTGTGTTGTTGATCAATTTAAGTTTATTATTTTGTAACTTTACGGTTTTCAGTTCATTATACATGCTCAGATCATTTTGTTCAATTGACTCAATGTTGTTCATTGACACATCCAAGATGAGAACTTTTGCAGGAACAATGGGGACTCAGAGAAAGTTTTCTGCAGAGCAGTTACAAAACCAATCCTGATCACAGTGAAGACACTGAGGTCTTTGTGATGCAACTCCCCAAAATATAAAACTGAAAAATATTAAAATAGTTGCCTCTATATTCTTCATTCTATGAAATAAAATAATTAAATATCAGATTATTCCAGATTAAATACCAGATTATTTTTCTCCACCCATTTCCAAAATTGAACATTTTATTTAATTCAGAAAACAAATTGAAGATGTAAACTACCTTAAAAACAAAAATTTTTTTGTCTAATTAACTTCTCCAGTCAATTTACCTTAATGTCTATTGTAGCAAGATATTTTTTTGGGGCATCTATGTCACTTCAGATATCCTGAAGGCTATTGATATGCAAATGATGCTTAGAATTTTATTGTCTACTTCCGTATAATTCATCCAGTAATTCAGGTGTTGCCAAATTGATAATTATATTATATTGATAATTTCATCTTCATACCAACAAAAGTACAGTACCAGTCAAAAGTTTGGACACAGCTTCTGGACATTCAGTGGTTTTTCATTATTTATAAAATAATATTTTATATTAAAAAAATATATATAAAAAAATAATAAATTTCATTATTTATAAAATGGTCTGCATTGTAGATTAATACTAAAGTCATCCAAACTATGAAGAAATACATATGGAATTATTTAGTGAAAAAACAAGTGTTAAACAATCCAGAATATGTTTTATATTTTTGTGATGAAGTCCCGAGCACAGACACATCACCATCTATCTCCCCTATATAATAAAGACTGATTAGAGACATTAAACATTGAATGCATGACTTACTTGTATCTTGTAAGAGTGCGGGTGTGTGAGTCACTCAGCACTTTGTAAACTAAGAAAATCCTATGGTGGGGAAAGCAAAGGGGGAACTAACATCCATAGAATTCAGAATGGTAGAAAATAAGTTAAAACAGCTCAATACCTTACAACAAATATATTGATACTAAAATTGTCTTCTGCTCTATGCTTTGTAGCTTTGTCATACTTTTCAAATCTAACAAGCTTTTGTGTTATTTCGGATTAATTATGTGTTATTAAAATCAACGGTCACCCCAGCAATCTGTGATGATTATTTGTGATAATTCAAAATAAAAAAATCAGATGAACAAGCACTGGCAGTTCTGATAGTCAATATATTTATTCTCTTCATTGTCATCTGTCAGTAGTGTCACCTGACTAATTGTCTCCTACTTCTATCACATTTGTCAATTTTAAAGCCAAACCAAAGCATTTTCTAGTTTAACATTCATATCTTTTCAGCAGGAATTAAAATGATTAATTAATACCCGGAAAGAGATCAATAAAGTATATCTGTATCTGTATATCTGTATTAATAATTATATTATTAAGGGCTACATTTCAATCTATACATTTAAGTTAAATTTCCCTTAAATATGTAACAGGTCTCAATTAAGTTAAAAAGAAAATGTAAGGTCAAAATTATTTTAAGATGTTTGATGCATGGGGATATTGGACTGGCTTTTAATAATTCATTACAGGCTTTCAGATTAGATCATGCATTGCCTGCACTGAGTTAAAAAGATTATTACAGAACAGTAGAAGAGACAACAGAAATAGACTACATTTCTAATTATTACACTATATTTCAAAGAATTATATCATATAAACTAAAAAAAAGCATATGAAAATAATTTCAAAAAAACAAGAGGCAATTACCTGATAAAGTTTGTTTGTTGCCTTATGATAGGAGTTTGGCACATGCATAAAGAGGAAACAGATTATAAAGACCCAGTTGAACGTGGGAGGCAGTAAAAGAAAAGGAACAAACCAACCATTGTTGGTTTACAAAAGTTCCCTGTCATGAATTGCAAAAGAAAAAAGAATGCAAGTTTAGGAAGTGCATGTGTATGACTTTAACAATGAACTGCACCATCCAAAAGTCATGAGCTAAAACAGAGGGGCAAGCAAAAGAATACAGTCAGTCCATAAATCAGGAAAAATCTTTCAGATATTCATATAATTTGGGGAACATTTAATTAATCACTTTGATGAATTGCATTTTTATTGTGATAATTCATTAAAAATAAATAGCAGTATAAACTGACATTCTTGATTGTGACTGGCACAGTATATGGTCATACAAAATGCCACATCAAGTTGGGTCAGCAGGCATTGTACAGCAGGCATTGTACATCACAAAAGCAAGTACACCCCTCACATTTCTGCAGATATGTAAGTATATTTTTTCACTGGTCAACACTGACAAAATGACACTCTGACACAATGAAAAGTAGTCTGTGTGCAGCTTATATAACAGTGTAAATTTATTCTTCCCTCAAAATAACTCAATATACAGCCATTAATGTCTAAACCACTGCCAACCAAAGTGAGTATAACCCTTAATGAAAGTTCCTGAAGTGTCAATATTTTGTGTGGCCACCATTATTTTCCAGAGCTGAATTAACTCTCCTGGGCATGGAGTTTACCAGAGCTTCACAGGTTGCCACTGGACTGCTTTTCCACTCCTCCATGATGACATCACAGAGCTGGGATATTCAAGACTTTGTGCTCCTCCACCTTCTTGAGGATGCCCCAAAGATGTTCTATTCTGTTTAGGTCTGAAGACATGCTTGGCCAGTCCATCACCTTTACCCTTAGCCTGTTCAATAAAGCAGTGGTCATCTTAGAGGTGTGTTTGGGGTCATTATCATGCTGGAACACTGCCCTGCGACCCAGTTACTGGAGGGAGGGTATCTAGGGTGACCAGATTCCAATTCACCAGATGTGGGATAAAAACTATGTTTGCGTGGGACAATGTGGGACACCAATGCATCGAGGTAGTCTAAAATAACTTGGCACATAACAAACTGCAAATAAAAAAAAAATTATTTTTTTTTAAATCCCATATGAAGAGGCTACAATAAAATGCTTTTGAGGGTAACATCTACACAACTAGACATTTGACATATGTGGGGTTTTGCACCCCAATTACATATAATCCTGTGTGGAGCCTGTTAGAACAGCATAGAAAAACAGGACACTTAAACAAGCAAAAATGTTGCTTTGAACATGTTGCCAGCACCACGTCAAAAACCTGCAAGAAACGACTTATTTTTCATTTAATTACACAAAAATATGCACCTTTTAACTCTGCTGATTTTATAAAAGTAGGGATTTGAGCATTTAATCTATAGACTAAGACATCTGACCAATCAAAGCTTAAACATTGTTTCTAAATATAAACTGTGATTATTCAGCTTGTTTTTGCAGTTCAGGTGTCTCTGATCAGGTTGTCATAATATAATGTGTGTAACAACTCTGTAAGCACACCTGATGTGTTTATAATTCAGCTCTGGGTCAAATAACATTAAGATGTACAGTGTGTTAAGTATACAATGTCATTATTTCTTCTGAAAAGATGTGAATCATTGAATTTAGACCAACAACACGAGATGATGTTAGGAGCTGGAGCAGAATCTCGGTTGTGTCTTTTTGTTTTAACAACGTTCTAATAATATGC
>BRDA01006708.1:0-12036 GCA_036984385.1 Crenuchus spilurus
TGATCTGTGATTTGTGTTCTATTCTGAATAAAATATTAGATGTTGGCAGCTCCACATCATTGCATTCAGTTTTTATTCACAATTTGTTTAGTGTCTTTTTTGGAATCCGGTTTGTATGTAAATATAGACTATACCCTATGCAGACCAGTAATTATGGACATAAAGATAAAAATGTAGACTATAAACTATGCAGAGAGTATTTGGACACAGTTATGGGGGTTTAGCAGCAAGATAATTAGACATCTGCTATTAAATATGCATTAACCTGAATACAAGAATTTAATTAATGAAATACCTCATCAAGCTGCTGCTCAGTTACCTCCAAGTTTTTCTGACTCGAGTGCACTCTGTTTTGAGAGTATACGTCTATCATCTTCTCCAAACCTGAGATTTGATGAAATATCAGTGATCAAATGCCTTTCACGTAGCAAAGAGATGGCACCGCTTTAAAGAAATGATTCATTCATGAAGTGAAATGGATTATTAGGTTAAATGTATTTGTATTAAGTGACAGTATTTTTGCAAGTAATATTTAATTCCTTTTAAGCCTAAAAGTGAAATGAATGAAAAATGAACATCACCTTCTTTGTCTTTCTTGGTTTTTGTGATGCATTCCTCCAGTCGTTGAAGTTTAGTTTTTAATGCATCTCTTCTTCTTTCTCTTCCCATTATTGTCCTCCCATCCTCCTCCTAACACACACAGAGAATGAGCCATGACTTTTTTTACATTACTAGTGCATCTCTAAAAATGAAGGCATTGTGAAAAGTGACATATTTCAACCCTGTTATTTATTTATTGTTTAATTTTTTTTACCCCAAGTAGCCAGCTGACCCGCCGATTCGTTGACTCTCATTATCACTTGTAATATATGGTAAAATATTTTTTTTAACTGAATTATGGACACAAACCTTTTCACAATATTTTTTTGAGATGCACGAGTATGTGTGTATCCACTGATAAGCCAAAACATTTTGACCAATACACTTAATATGCTGTTGGCCCTCCCTTTGCCACCAAATCAGTTCCAACCCACTGAGACATGGATGCCACAAGACCTGTGAGCGTGCTCTGTGCAATCTGGCACCAAGATGTTAACAGTGTATCCTTTACCGTACATTCTGTTAGTTAAAGGTGGAGCCACTACTCCATCAGATAATAATTTCCTTTGCGAGTGATGATGGTTTTACACTCTGCTACAACTGACTGGTGTGCTCGCTTATCTATATATACAGTAAACTTTGTCATGTGGCATCTGTGGCATCCCAGTCTGAGTTAATTCCGAACCAGGAGTTGTCATAATATTCTGATATGACAATGTAAATATAAATGTCTGAAAATTATATATATTTAAATAGCATCTACAAACAGTCACAGTTGTGGTACCCTGAAATTTGTCCAGAACATGTAGTTAGGGAACATAATTGTAGCAGATTCTGTTGCGATGAAGTGTTAACTCATTCTGTCCTGACTTCAGTGATTATAAACGTGAAAAAAAAATGATTTTAGTGAACCTTTAAGGTACAAAATTAGACTTTAAGGTCTATGTTGTACCTTTAAGGTCTGTTTCTTGCTGGACAAAAATGTACCTGTGCTGTACCTTTTCTCTTGACTATATTATTTATTGTTAAATTTGAGGATTCTCACAAAGTAATCAGCCATTAGAAATTCAGCCTTGTTATCTTTTGCTGTGACACAGGTCTCCTCCACCAGAGTCTGGAGGTCTTTCTCCACATCCAGTCTCCCGACAGCCTGTTCAATCTGGTTATCACTCTGTGGGGAAAATTTCAAATTAATAATATCTACAAACTGGCTTCCACAGTGCACATCAGTACTTGTGGCAAAATTAAATTTGTGTTCATTACTTAATTAAAAACTTCATTATTGCATTATAATTATGTAATAAAAATATTATATATTCATTAAAAATAAAGTGACATTTTAAGCATTTTTGTTCTAATGTTTATGTTAAATTAAAATCAAATATTCTATTAATTCTTTTTTATATAGAATAATTTTTACCAGGGCCCCGAGTGGCTACCACTACCACTTTGACGCTACCACTATGACCCGAGGATCGCGAGTTCGAATCCCGGTTATACTGTTTGCCATCAACAGTCGGGGCCCAAGAGAGCAAAAAATTGGCAGTGCTCTCTCTGGGCAGGTAGATGGCACTCTCTCTCTCTCCCCATCACTTTCACAATGCCATGTTCGCTGGCTCAGGCGTCTACTGATTGGTCCAATCGGAGCTGGGGACCCTGTGTGCCTTCCTCCGAGCGCGTTAGGCTCTCCAGTGATGGTGTATCAGTGGTGGTTTGAAAAGAGGTGGTGGCTGCATCACACGCAGCGGAGGAGGCTTGTGCTTCCCTGCACCCTCCTAGAGTCAGAGACAGTGCAAAGTGATGGGGAGAGGCCTAACGGAGGCGATGGGCTAATTGGCTACTACTTCATTGGGAAGGGGATAAAAATGGGCAAAAAAAAGAATAATTTTTACCCAATTTTGTCCACAATGTGTTTTTTTTATAGAAGTCAATCAACCTTTCGTTGACTCTCCCTATCACTTGTAAAGACTCTAGGAGTTTTCAGACTAGCACAGGCCTCCGCCGATGCATGTGAAACTCAGAGTAAAGCGCAGCATCCCCAGTTCTGATGGATCACCCTGCAGACGCCTGAGCCAGCCAACATTACTAAGTAGTGCTGGGGAGAGAGTGACATCTCTCCTGCCCAGAAAGAGCACAACCAAGGCAAGCAGCATGATTGAGATTCAAATTCGTGATGCTCAGATCATAGTGACAGCGCCTTAGTCCACTGAACCACTTAGGGCCAAATTTGATTAACTCTACTGTATCAGTTTCTGGGCTTATGATTTTCATGAGCTGTACAGTCGAACTGATCAACAGTAAAACAACAAAAATGTAAAAATGTGTAATTAATATAAAATAAATTACGGTTTATCTTTTTGAATTCAATTATCAGCACAAACATTTTCACAATATTCTAATTATTTGAGATGCACAAGTATATATTTTACTAATACTGATACACTCGCTCAGACAGATAAGTAAACAGAGCTTTGTGTGTGCAGTGATAATTCTGCAAATATCCAAAACATAGAGCAGCTCGATGGACTCACATGATTAAGGGTTTGGCAGTAACAGGACATCTGCTGATTATACTTATTCAGTGTGTTGCTCAGAACCTCTATTCGTTGCTTCTCAAGCTCCTGAATGACCTAAAAAATCAGCACAAAGTCAAATGAAGTTCTTCTTGAAATAATGCAACAGATAATGAATTCTGGAGCCACAGTAAATGATGGTCTGATACCTGATAGCAGGTTTTGAGTGTGTTCTCCCACTTCAGTCTAATCTGTTGTCCATCCATGTTCATACTGAAGTAGTCGTCATCAGCTTTGGCTTGAACCTCTGCTGACTTAATCAGTCTATTGAGCATCTGAGCAAAGCAAAAATGAATACACGTGTTTTCACAAATACACAGCAATGACAAATTCTATCAAATACACTGATCAGCCACAAAATTAATATCACACATAGATGAAGCAAATAATATCCCCTAACGATGGTGCACGTGAAAGTGTAGAACATACCAACAGTGGCCTCCAAACTCTCCAGATCTCAATATGTTTGAGCATCTGTGAGATATGCTGTTACAACCCTTATCAGGACTGCTGCTGATGTACTGATGCCAGATACTACAGAGGTTTTGTAGGTTAGGAGCTGTTTTGATTGCATACAGAAGACTAACAGCATATTAGTAATGTTAGCATATTGGTTTTAATTTTATGGCTGATAGATGTACATGTAAGGGATAATGGCCACCGAGGTGTCCACTTATACAAAAGTAGTGAAAGAGGTGGATGGAAAGAATCCACAACATGAAACAGAGTGTCAAGTGTCTTCATTCTGTAGGACACCTTCAACGCTGTTATCCCACTTATAATCTGGTTGCCATAGATTTAGGCCTTTTTTTGTACATTTATGTAAACAAAGGAAACATGAGAAGTATTCTAAAATGGTCAATTTTAGCAAATTTCTTATTGGCTGTTGAAGTAGCTTGTGAAACTTCCCATCACAGCCCCGTCTCAGTCTTGTCCATGTGCGCTTTGTTTACATTCGGTCATTTTTGCCTTCGTCATGTCTCGTCTTTGACTGCACGAGTCTTGTAATTTTACAACCCTGGTCGCTCATCTCTGCTCTGATTAGATTAGGTTTAAATGTTCCCTCATGTGACACAGTCCTCGTCCGTCACTGTATTGTTGCCTGTGTGTTCTTATCATGCTCTTGTATTGTCACCGTTGAGTTTGTAATGTCAACCTTGTAATGTCATCAAGCTCAATGCTGAGCAGTTTTTACCCCTCTAGCCCATGCCTGGTATTTGGCATGGCATCATTGGGTTCATGTTTAGTTCTATTATATTGGCAGTACTTCTCTACACAGACTATACAGGCTGTGTGTGTACATTTGTAAGCAAGAGGTGCAATTTAAAGTAGATGAATGCATTAATTAGAAGGGGTGTCCACAGACTTTTGGACATATAGTGTGTGTAAGTAGCAATGACAAACAGTGTCTTTACTCATTTCATCTCAGATACCTCAACACAATTACCTGTAGCTACATTTATTTGATAATTTTTAAAAATAAATTTGTACCCAATTTTCTCCCAAATGTGTCTGGTAGTCTGTTCACCCACCCATTTGTTGTTTCTCACTATCACTTGTAATGTCTCTGACTCTAGGAGGGTGCAGACTAACACAGGCCTCCTCCAATGCATGTGAAGTCAAGCTCCGCCTCTTGTCAACCTGCTGCTGATACATCACCAACATGCTCAGAGGAAAGCGCAGGGCCCCAGTTCTGATGGATCACCTGGCAGATGCCTGAGCCAGTCGACATTACTTAGAAGTGAGAGAGTGCCATCTTACCACCCCCCGAGAGCACGACCAATTTTGCTCTCTCAGGCCTCGGCTACTGATGGCAAGCAGCATGACTGGGACTTGAACTCGCAATCCTGATTATAGTGACAGCGGCTTAGTTTGCTGAGCCACTCAGGGCCATAATTGCAGCATTTAAGTGAAGAATATTTGGCCATATTTGCAGTAGGAATTGTTACAAATGCCCAGCTGTTATTTGAGATAAATTGTGATCAAATTGTCATGAAATGAAATGAAAAATATATACCACACATATACAGGATGCCTGAAGACATCAGTGTAGAAAATACCTTCTGTTTCTCTTTCTCTGTGCAGATGTGTTTGTTCTTTTCCACAAAACTGAAGAGTGCCTCATGCTCTCGGGTTAACCCCGCCAGCTTTTTCTTCACCTGTGAAAGAATGGAAAGAGGCATCCTTTCTGCTGAGGGCTTTGAAGCTGTATGTCACTAAAAGCAAATGATTGTTTCAGTTGTCTAGACAACTTATGAATCCTAGCTTAGATCTGTCTGGTTGTCCTGTAATGCTCATTAAACATTCCTTTTTTTGTGTGTAAATGTCAAAACAAATGGCTATAGAGCTAGAACATTGTCTTTGGTAATTTGTCTACATCCATTAGCCCTCATTTTTACATTCAGCGTTGGTAAACAACAGCAAATAAATGTTACATGTTCCTAATATTACATAACTTGTAAAATTCTGATTCTGAAGGATAAGAATTTGGGAAAGTTTCTGGTCTATAATAACATTAGCATCTTACCTTTAGTTGTTCATTCCAGTTTGTTACAACAAGTTTCCCAGATTTTTCAATGGCGTTATCCAGCTGTGCTCAAAACAAGTCCAATTACTTACTTCTTACATCACATATTTCCACACAAACTCACAGGATAGTAGCATTTATGAGGATATTTTCATCATGTTCAATAGTTTCTCTGTTTGTTAGCCTCCTTTCACTCTGTTCTTCAATGGTCAGGACGCCCACAGAGCAGGTATTATTTGGGTGGTGGATCATTCTCAGCACTGCAGTGACTGACATGGTGGTGATGTGCTAGTGTGTGTTGTGCTGGTGTGAGTGGATCAGACAAAGGCTCCATTTGACCACTGATGAAGGACTAGAGGATAAAATGTGCAACAACAGATGAGCTACTGCCTGTAACTTTACTTCCACTCATACCAGCACAATGCAGACTAACACACCACCACCACATCAGTGTCACTGCTGTACTGACTGTGATCCACTACTAAAATAATACCTGATCTGGGTGGTCATAGAGGTCTTGATCATCAAAGAACAGGGTGAAACAAAGTAGACAGAGAAACAGATGCTCTACAGTCTGTAATTGTAGAACTAAAGTGCACCTGTTTGCTCAGTGGAGCTGATAAAATGAGAGTATACCTAATGAAGTGGCCACTGAATGTGTATTCCCTTTAAAAGTCAGGTATACTTACAATAAAATAAAGCACTACCTTTGTTTTTAAACATTAACATCTGCTTAAGCCTAATGTTTGGCCTCTGTATGGTTTAGGAAACCATTATACAATTCTGATCTAAAGACCTCTACACTGCACAGTGGTGTGTAAGAGAGATTTAGTCACACACTGGTCTCTTCCTCTTTGTGTGTTCATCCAGAATTTGACGGATTTCCACAATGGCATCTTGTTGAAAAGCTTGTCCTAGTATTCTGAAAAGAGACAGCATTTAGCGTGAAAATCACCGTAGGGCCAAAAACAGACAAGTTAGCAGTGTTTTACCTGTGAGCATCTGCTGTAGAGAACATCTCGTTTGAGACGAGGGACCACGCGTTGTATGTTGAGCTTGGGAGAAGATGATACTGGCTTTTAAGGGATTTGTATTGGCAGATTAACCTGACATACTGTAAATCCAAAATAAACTGCTGGGTAAGCTTAGAAAGGTAGAACGGACACTCACTTGGTTATCATGGTTTTGGAGACTTTGATGAGTTTTCCTGCCAGTTTCTGCAGGCCTTTAGCATAGTTGATTTCCAGCTCAGCTCTGTAGTTATAAAAAATAAACTTACACCAATCAGCCACTTCATTAAAGAAACCTCCTGGTATCTACACTCATTGTCCATTTTATCAGCTCCACTGAGCATACAGGTGTACACTTACAGACTGTAGTCCATCTGTTTACTTTGTTAACCTCCTTTCACCTGTTCTTCAATGATCAGGACCCCCAACAGAGCAGCTGTTATTTGGGTGGTGGACCACTGATGTGACACTGATGTGGTGGTGGTGTGTTGATCAGACACAGCAGAGCTGCTGGCGTTTTTAAACATTGTGTCTCCTCACTGTCTTCTGTTTGACAAATCAAAATTATTGGGCCACCTTGTGCAGACAGAGTAGCTCATCTGTTGCTGCACTGTTTGTATTGGTCCTCTAGTCCTTCATTGGTGGATGCTGCAGCCTGAATAATTTAGGTTGGTGCACTATTTTCACTCCAGCAGAGACACCGAGGTGTTTAAAAACATCAGCATCTGTTGTCCACTTGTACCAATGCAACACATACTAACACACCACCACCACATCAGTGTCAATTCAGTGCTGAGAATGATCCACCACTTAAATAATAGCTGCTCCATGGTGGTCCTGATCATTGAAGAACAGGTGAAAGGAGGCTAATAAAGTATACAGACAAACAGATGGGCTACAGTCTGGAAACAAGGAGGTGGTTTTAATGAAGTGGTTGACCTGTCCATGCTCAACCTACACCATAAAGCAAACAGCTGATGAGTACACAGTAGGTTTATAACCTCGAAACATTTCCAGAGCAGAGGTAATGTATCCTCTGGTGACTTTGGTCTTTACTCTTTTACATTATAATCCAAGTTGTGAGATAGCAATGGCAAAGCCTTTTTCTCCAAACATTGGCTTTGTCCGTTCTTATCTGACCTTCAGACATGCACTTCCACCCGTTTAAACAGCTAAAGACTTAAAGGGTCTTAGGATATAAAAGGCTCAGATTCCTCCAAGGCCATTCGCTCAGACAGGCAATAGGTAAAAAAGTAACTTCTGCTATAATTAAAATTCAATCCGGAAAGCCTTGGCTTCAAAGTGCAAGTTCATCTAATTGCCTGAGAAATCATCTTGGCTGAGAGTGACTATTACCTTTGCTGGAATACTGTTACAAGCTCTTTGCAGAAATATTCTCCATTTTTGGAGAATCTCTTGAGGTCCTGGTATAGCAGGTTATACTGTAACATATGGAATGACTGTTATCAGCTAGAGGCAAGCCACAAAGCACCTCATACACAGAAAGTGTACAAAATGTATGATTTTCAACTCTGCACACAATGCTACATGTTCTGTTACTCTGTTCTGTTTCTGTAAGTAGTCTGTGAATGAAAAAGGCAACAAGACTCACGGTGCAAGAGCTCAGCGGGTCCTTCATCTTCAGACTGGCTGTTTGTTGACTTTGCACTTTAAACTTTAACCAGTCTCCTCCTTTAAGGCATGCATGCGGAAATCACCTGTGCAGGCTCAACAATTACAACCTAGATGCCAAAAGATCAAAGTTTCATTCATTAACATATACCGAGTTGCTACGTACACATATCTTGTGTCTATACTCATTGGCCACTTTATTGTAAACATTTATGACAGGTGCACTTTGTATGAATGAATGAATTAACATTATACTTATATACTTTCTAACATGCAAGAACGCTTTACAATCATCACACTTAGAACTCAACCACACACACAGGAGAGAAGCGGCAGAGAGTACTCTCAACAGGAAGCAACTGGAGGACCAACCACCTGGAGGACTGCATCAAGAAATAGGGGCATCACCCAGGACAGAGTGCCAAACCATATCTGGGCATACACACATACATTCATACACATACCATGGTAATTTAGAATAGCCAAGTCAGCTTGTTTTTGGACTGTGGGAGGAAACCCATACAGACACATGGAGAACATGAAAACACCCAGAAAAACCCAACCCAGGACCTCAGTGCTGAGAAGCAAACGTGCTAACAACCAAGCCACCGTGCTGCCCAAACCTTTGTAGGAATACAATCATCCATCAGTGTATAAGGACCACCACAGGACCACTGACCACATATTTTTTTGGATGGACCATCCTCAGGACAGCTATATTTACTTGGTATTATTATACATGTATCAGATATAAGAGTGTTGCTGATCTTTATGTGCCATGGTCGGATGAGGCCGATGTTCCAAAAGATATGTTTACTGCAAAAATAACATTGTGCATTACCAAAAGACCACCATACCAACAGTGAAGCATGGTGGAGGCAGCATGTTTTGGGGCTATTTTTCATCAGCTGTAACTGGGGCTTTAGTGAAAGTGGAGGCTCACATTTTCAGTGAATTTTGGCACAAAACCTTCAGGGCTCTGCTAAAACGTTGGAGATGAAGAGGAATTTCACCTTTCAGCATGACAATGACCCACAGCATACTTCTTCATCAACAAAAGGATGGCTTCACCAGAAGAAGATCCAAGTTTTGGAATGTCCCAGCCAGAGCCCAGAATCTGAATCCAATTAAAACCTGTGGGATGACCTGAAGAGTGCTGTGCACAGGAGATGCCCTGACAATCTGACATGGTTTTGCAAGGAAAGGCGGACAAAGATTGCCAAGTCAAGATGTGCCATGCTGATAGACTCAAGAAGATGGAATAATGTCATAAAATTAAAATGTGCTTCAAGAAAGTGTTTAAGGGTGTGCATATTTATACAACCATGTTATTGGACGTTTACTTGAACTGTGCCGATTATAGGTCACATTAATTTTGGAAAAAGTTCTGAAATGAACATCTTGGTCTCATTTTATAAGTCAGAAAAAACTGGCATTGTAACAGGGGTTTGTAAACTTTTTATATCCACTGTATCCAGCCAACTGTAGTCCAGCAACTGCTATGCTGAAGATGGCAAATCACAATATAATATCTGGTCAGCAGTGCTATAGTGCTCCTAAGTGGATGAGATGGCAAAATGACAATTTGTGCTGCAGAAGATGGACAACATTCATGTAAATCTTAAAAGTGCACCTATATGGAAAGTGTGCCTACATTAAATAACCAATCAGAGTAGATACAAGGTCATTTCACACATGTTCACACTTAAAACATATTAGCAATGGAAAAACAATTATGAAAAAAGGGTCAGTTTAAATCCTTCTTTTGTCTGTCGTGTTTATTCAAAATACATGGCAACATTATTCATTTGCACTGTTCATAAATTGATGTTCCAACAAAGGCAAAGCCTTTGAAAATACTTTTAAGATTTTGTTTTTTCTGACATCAAGTGTAAACCACATAATTTAGCATCAGGGCTCTGTCTGCAGTGCAGAGACAATGGCTAATTAGCTGCACTTCCCCTCCACAGCTTTCTAATAAACTGCAGCACTGACCTTCAGAGCACAGAAATAATAGCCTTAAAAAAACTCCAAAACAAAAGCTTTACCCCGACTTCAACAGCATTTTAATAAGTCATCCACTTAGCTCAATGATGAAATTCCTAAATTATACCAGGAGCGATGGGGAAAAGGGTACTTATCATTCTAAGCTGAAGAGGCAAACACATAATACGGCCGTATGATGCTTTGTATGCTGATGAAGTGCATAAGGTCTATGATGGTGCTGCAGTAGCATTCCTTGATTGATTTACTAAATATTCTAAACTGCACTACACCTTTATTGGCAATACCTTGAATCAGGAATGGGACAAGTATTTATCATAGGAGCCTAAAGATAAATACAAAAACATAGTACTAATTTAATTTCAATACTGAGCAAGTAACCATGAGAATTAGAATGAAAGTCCTCATGTAACAGAAGTTCTCATATAATTGTGCCCAACCAAATTCTTGTGTGCAAAAATTAAATTACAGAACATGAAATTAATTTTCCCCCCCCCAATTTTTTTTTTACTGTGAAATACTGTGAAAATTCTACATTTAAACAGTTTCTACCTTAATTGAAGCTTTTGAAATTAACATATAGTCTTGATTTAATATTTTGGATTCACATATAGCACCAGTGAAAGGTTTGGACACCTTCTCATTAAATGTTTTTCTTTTATTTCCTAAATTTTAAATGAACACTGAAGCCATCTAGACTATGAGTGAACAAATAATGAATCATGTAGTAAACTTAAAAGTGTTAAACAAACTAAAACATGTTTTAGATTCTTCAAAGTAGACACACAACTGATGTCTCAAACACATTAAGAGGCAAGAAATGCAAGTCATGAGCTCTTAACAAGACACAGCTGTTAACTGAAAGCCATTCCAGGTGACTACCTCATAAAGCTGACTGAGAAAATACCAAGAAAGCTGCATCTAAACAAGAGGTGTCTACTGTGAAGAATGTAAAATATAAAACATGTTCTGGTTTGTTTACTTGTTTGTTTACTAAATAATTACAGATGTGTTTATTCATAGTTTGGATGACTTTAGTATTAATCTACAACGTAGAACATTTTTAAATAATGAAAAAACACTGAATGTCCAAAAAGTGTCCAAATGTTTGACTGGTACTGTATAGGATGAAACATTCAATGAGGAAGGTATCCCGAGTAAGTAAACTTTGATGCCATAGCCAAACTAATGCACTACTTTCCCCACTTGAGTGAGCTGTGCCTCAACAAAACGTGATGCTACACTGTCGTTAGTAGGCTTCCTATTATTCCCATCAATTTGGTAGAGCCCAACTACAACACATCATAATTTGGACTTTAGAAGCTGGTGTAGAATAACACTAATTAAGGATGAATTAAATGCTGCCTGTTAGGATAATACCCTAATATCTGTATGTACATTTTGGACTTTAGTGAAACAAGGTTCATTTCAGGTGTTAAAGTAATTTGGCTTGAGATTGTGAGCAACATGACAAATTTTGCAGCATTTCTTAACAAAACACATGAACACAAATACTGTTACAGAACTCCCATTTATAGTTCCCTAGTGCAAATATAGCCTGTGTGTGTTTTGGAAATGCATGTCATACATTTGTATCAGTGAGCATATAAGACATCTCCATTATCTGTGACATCTTGTTTGTAAAAAGCTGTTGACTTTGTGAATTCTGAAACAGTGACCAACTTTAAAT
>BRDA01006708.1:14327-27222 GCA_036984385.1 Crenuchus spilurus
TATATATATATATATATATATATATTTAGCTTTTTGAATGCTCTTGAAGTGAAAATCAAAAACACTGAAGGGGAAGTTTCTAATCACTTCAGTTTGTATATCAATACTTTATGTCTGATTCTCCATATATGACTAATATCAGATGAATTCATGACTTTGAGTAGTCTACATCAATTTCCTAAAACCATCATTTAAGTTTTCGGTCCATTCTCTCCTTAGTGGTTTGTATTCATGGGGTAGATTTAAAAAAAGAAAAGCACTGGAATGTAACTTGAGTCAGTTGCTTAACAAATCAGTAAAAACCACAGCAAGACAAACATGAACACCTGTTCAGAAAGTGCCCCCGACACAGTGGATGAATTCATCTATATTACACAAGCGTGAAAAGGCAGACAACAAGATGTTTTATCTTCACTGAATGCATTTTCACAATTCAGTGTTGACAAGGTCATTATGAGGAACATGTGCTGAGGATAGCGCCACTGAAAGAGTTTTAACAAAATATTAAAACAAATGGTAAATAAAACTAAATGAGCTGCCTAGAAATCTTCCTATATATGCTTAGAAAAGCTCAAAAGTGAAGAGGTGAACTTCCCCTTTAACGTGAGGCACATTTATCACAGAGACTTTGCATAAACTAGCATGAAGTTTGATATTAGAATCAATGTTTTGGGATTGTACAAGCATGCGGAGTACAGTACAGACACTTCATACAGCCTCACCTTTCCTCTGGAAATGGCTCTACATGCGATCTTCACTATGAGATATGACCAAAAGGTGTGCAGTGCCTGCAGCAGGACCAGCAGTGCGTTAAAAACCCACCATGATGGGTACGGCCCCACAATCTCCCAGCTTTCAAACAGAGTGCTGTTCAAAATCCTGTAAGTCAGACACACACACACACACACACACACACACACACACACACACACACACACACAAGCCAGTGGGTTAACTTTACTTCATCATGTCATCAAAAGTTATTGACCAAAGATTATTGGCCATATCAAAGCCTGATTAAATGCACATGGGGTCCTGGGGTGATTACTTCTTTTACAGAAGCTCCTCTGTGTTTTTATTTACATCTAGATCTGCCATGTCTGTGTCTCTGAGAAAATTACAGGCTGAATTACCTTTCAGCTAACCATGAGCATATCTGATCATTTTAGTCCTGTCTGGATACAAATCTGGATGTGATTTTCCAGCAAGATGTCGAAAATAAAGATTTTTGGCTGCTACTAGTCCCTTAATGCACAGATCCATCAAAAACCATCACAATTGTTTTGGGTAGAATGGCATGCACACAGGGGAATTTGACCTCTGTATTAAACCCATCCATGCAATGAAACACATTAACACTAGTAAACACAACAGAGGGCAGTGCGTGCATAGGTCCGAAGTGGTGAACAGTCCCTAACCATGGCACCTAAGGAGCAGTTGGAGGTTAGGTGCTTTACTCAAGGGCATCATCTCCTCAAGGGCATCAAACCGGTGATCTTCTGGTTCCTAACCACCAGACTGCCCTGCTTCTGAAGAGTCATTCTGTAATCTACTTGGTCTCCATGCACTAAATGACAGAGCATTATGTGGAGCAAAAAGAAACTGAAATGGTAAGAAAAGCGAGACACTTAATATTATCAAAATTATAGGTACAAGTTAGTGCATCAATGTTCCTTAAAAATCTAATTATATATATATAAAAAACAATAATAATATATATATTATTGATTCAGAATGAAAATGTAATACAGACACAACCTATTAAGTATAATAAGGTGAATAAAATAATGTGTAAGTAAATCACGTGGCACAAACATCCGGGTTAAAAAAATACAGCCTCAAAGAAATTAGTCACAGCAATGCCATCCAGATGTATGAGTTTCATCACTAAGGAGATGTGTAAAATGTTTCATTACAGCTGTCCCCCTGATAAACGATTCCAATCCCAACAGGGCAAATCACAAGCCTCATTATAACCTAGTAAAGTAAGTATTGCTTTAAACTGTCTCTAAGATGACCTCAACTGGGACTGGGACTCAACCAATGTCCTAAATAATGCAGAACAAATACAACCAGAAGGCAACACAGTCCCTGTGCATTTACTATTACAACTAAAATGAGCAAAATTACTGCTGTAAATGAAGAATAATGTCATTCTGTCTCACAGCCCATTCATTCATTCATTATAATGACAAATATGTAAATGTGAAAGTTCAGTGAGGTAACACTAACAAATATACAATATCAAGCAGACTAAAAGCACTCATCTTACAGATACTTAAGAGAGAAAATGCAAGCTTGAATGCTTAATGAAATAAAGAGCCTTAAGAGCACAGATCAGAGTAGCAGAGATGGCTAAAATAGAAATAATATGAATAATGGATCTGAACGAACTCTACTGGTGAATAAAGACAGTGAATAAAGCAGGCCTATTCCACACACTGAGTGACAGTATAAGGGTCTGAGCCCATTTGCTGGCATTACAATAGCTTTCATTACATTCTGTGACAGACACCACATAGATAAATTAACTTCACATTTAAAAATAAACTTTGCATGGCTTAATGGACCTCCATTAAACACCATGATTGACGCAAGCTCGGGTTGGGCAGTGTGGCACAAATATCACATATACTCACAATATACCTAAAAGTTCTAAAGGTTTGGTAATATACGAGTGCATCTCCAAAAATGTGAATATTGTGAAAAAGTTCATTAATGTGTATAATTTCATTCAAAAAGGTAAACTGTCATATTTTATATTCATTACATGTAAGGTGACATATTTCAAGCCTTTTTTATTTTACTGTTGATGCTGTTTGAATAATTATTCATGCGAACATGGAATATTTTATAATGTGAAACTGAAATTCTGATTTTCATGAGCTATAAGCCAAATTTATCAACAGTAAAAAAGACTTGAAATATGTCACTATTTGTCTTTTTCACATCTTTTTCAATGAATTTTTTCACAGTTTTCTCATTTTAGGAGAAGCACTAGTAGATATTTATTCACCCAGTATATCAACACCTCCATAAATCTTTCACATAACTTAATAAAACTTAATTTTTTAACAAAATTTATGTTAACAGTTTACATTGTTTACATTTATCAAATTTTTTAAATGTAAAATATTTCAGATTTTTATACTGTCATACTGATCAACTGTAATACAAAAAGGCCACTTAATTTGTCATTTAAATGTAATAAATATAAAATATGAGTTTACCTTTTTGAATTAAATTTTGAACAACTAACTTAGCAATATAAAATTTTTTGATGTGCCATTGCAGAACAGATACAATGTTTTATGCTATGAGCTATACGTTGTTTACTACAAAAACACTATGAGAACAATTGTCTTAACATTTCACCAACTACACTATACTAGGGCTGCTACAATTATACAATTTTAGCTGAAAATTAATTGTCATATAAATAATTGCAATTAATGATTTAATTGACTTTGTGTATGTAACTTAAAGGACAAGCCTAATGAGGTCAAATTAACTGATTAGTTAATTACTGACTCTCCAAACTCAGCAGCTCAAGCACAGCCTGGGGGCTTCTATGGCCTGGTGGTTATGGATCTGGTCTTGTGACTGGTTTGATCCCCGATCAGGTCATAACTGAAGTGCATTTGAGCAAGGCACCTAACCCCCAACTGCTCCCCAGGTGCTGTGGATATGGCTGCCCACTGCTTCAGGCACATGTTCTCACAGCCTAGTATATTCACTAGTGTGTGTGAGTGTGTGTGTGTGTGTTTCATTGCACAGATGGGTTAAATGCGGAGGTCAAATTCTGTTGTGTGGCAAAGTTGAATCTATATCTAAAATCTAAAGAAATACACAGACATTACGGACCACTTAGAAACTTAAATGATAACTTAGAATGTCTATTTTCATAAGAACCATCACATGTTTCTGTTAATTCTACATTCTTTTATTTAAATTTATTTAAATATATTTACCTCAAAATAACTGATGAAAATGTTGTTTCGTATTGCAACACAAACATGACTGTGAAAGAGCATCTGTGGAAAATAATTGTATTCAACTAAAATGATCACAATTAGCAAAAGCAGTCACGATCATGCAGTTATGCAATAATCGTTATTCGTGACAGCTCATCACTATAGAGAATACTAAAATTCCAGACTAATTACACTCTTTTGTAATAAAATATGCATTGTTCTTTAAATGCTGACATATCTATAATACACTTAGAGAAACATACAGAGATGTCTTATACAGTGCCACATCACAAAATCTGAATAGAAATGCTCATTGATGTTTATAATTTAATTCAAAAATACTCATATTTTCATATCAATTACTAGTGATATTTCAATACTTGTTTGTTTGGCTTATATCTCATGAAAATCAGAAATGCAAAGCCTCAAATTATTAAAATATTTCATCTGCTGTTAAATTATTATTCACACAGTATCAACATTACAACAAAGAAGGCTTGAATATGTCACTTTACATGTAATGAATATAAAATATGACATTTTAATTATTTTAAATTAAATTATGAAGAGAAATGAACTTTTCTAGATATTCTACAAAAGTAAAATAGAGAGAAAAACCAAAACAGGTAAGTGCAGGTACGAGACAAGCCATGAGGTACTCAAACTGGGTGATTTTTTGTGTTATAACGGCACAACAAAACTCTGTTCTTGTCCATTCAGGTTTGTAAATGAATTTCACGCTGTAGTGTGTAAGCTATGTCTGCACATATTAAACAGCACAAAGGTGTTCAAGTAAATCCATCTACTATGACTGCCCAAGACCCTCAGTATACCCTGTTCTACCAACAGCAGTATTCTTACCCAGTGTCTAACCTGCCCCGACACTCCTGGAGAAAAGTAAGGTGAATTTTCTGTATGCCTCAACTGACAGCTGAGTCTGTGTCATTGTTTAAGTCTGAGAGGCTTTCAGTGTGAGCAGGTTTAATGTAATGGTCACCAAAAACGATGATGTTTAATGTCTGAATGAGTGTGAGAAGCTTTCAGTGTCAGCAGGACTGACGTAACAGTAAGGAAAATGACTATGTTTAAGGTCTGAATGAGTCAGCGCTGTAAGAGATGGAGAGATCTGTGCGAGGTCTGATTTACAGCACCAAGAACCAAAAACCATGGCAACAGAACAGCTATTGCACATTTTCTGATTTGTCCAACCCACAAATGTTATGTTTACAAAAAAATGTCAAAGGATGGACATGGCCAAGTGATAGAGGATCAAAACACATCTTACTGATGTTCACTGTACAGGGGATAAAAATGAATTTACCTATAGGGAGAGGTACCTCAGACTTTACTTTACATTTTTGTTTATATGTGCTTTTAATGATGGCATGCATCCTTAGTAAAATGTCTTAAAAGTACTTTTACTAATAAAATGCTATAAATCTATTAGGAAATCAAATTAGATGGGTCTTGGTATAGATGGTTGGTTGAATAGTGTAGTGGGTAACACCATTAATCCTCATATGAAAGACTGAGGTTTGTTCAAGGCTCCCAACACTACTTCACTAACAAACAACACTGTAATAATGCTGCTCTGAATAAGAATAAGTCTGTCAAATGCATGAATGTTAATGTAAAATGTCTTCAAACTAGTCACATCACTGTTAGAAGAACAAGAAAAAAAGAAGATGCAGATCATGATGATGACAAAAGAATGATGAAGTATCATAAAGTCTATGATGATGATGATAAAGTTGGTGATGAAAATGATAAAGCTGATGATTATTATGAAGAAGCAGGTAATGATTAGTTGATGATGAAGATGATAATTATGATCAGTTGATGAAGATGAAACATAAGGTGATGAAGAAGATGAAGACCATAATGATGATGATGAAAGTTGATGATACTCAATGATGATCAAGAAGATGAAGACAATTATGAAGATGTTAAAATCTATGATGATGATGGTGATCATCATCATAAAGATGTTGATGATGAAAATGATAAAGTTGATGATTATAATGAAGAAGATGATGAAGAAGATGATTAAGCTGATCAGGATGATGAAGTCTGCGATGATGATTAAGTTGTTGATGATAAAAAATAATGATAAAGTTGAGGATGACGAAAATGATGAAGAACAAGATGATGATGATGATGGTTTCCTGTATGTGATGTGTTGTTAAACTAAGGCCTTAATAGGCCACTTAGTTTATGGAAATGGAAAAATTCAAGTTTAATGACAAATGGCTTGAGAATAACGATTACTCATGGTGGTTACAGCTGGTGCCTGGAAATGTTTCAGAAGCAAACTCTGCTGTATGTTGAAGTTGTTTCAAACTTGAGACGGTGGGGGATTCAAGGGAGTGGAACAGCACAGCATATGCAGAGCAGGAAGTACAGAAAGAATGTAAGAGTCTGCCAGCTGAGCACTTTTGGTGTGTATTTCCATCGCAAGGTTGGTCTTATATTGTCATGCATTTAAACTGCAGCAACGTAACATAAAATAAGACAACTAAGCATGTAAGCAAATAATAAGCAATTCAAACAAGTATAAAACATCTGAAATGGTTCTGTTATGAAAGGACAAAATGATTAAATCTTCAGGCTTTTAAACTTTGCATGGAAGAACCAAAGTATATGATGACTATTACATCAGGCACATCATTAAAATACAGAGGAAGACAACACTAGTGATGTTAACACTACCAATCATCACTCAGGTTTTTTCTCACTCTGTCTCCATCTCAATTGATTAGAGTCTTCATGCTGTTGTGGTAACCATAGTAACTATTACTTGGCAACAACTAGAGGTGCATCAAAAGTGAAAAAGGAGCATATGGTGTATCCCTTCTCAGCCAGAAAGGATGCCACCAACAGATGGCGCTTACCAACCATTCCAAAAGTAGACACTGACTCAAAATTTCTCAAAACAGGCTAAAATTAAAACTTATACTTACAGTGGTGTGAAAAAGTTTGCTCCCTTCCTGATTTCCTGTTTTTTTGCATGTTTGTCACACTTAAATGCTTCGGAACATCAAACCAATTTAAATATTAGTCAAAGTAAACACAAAATGCTATTTTTAAATGAAGGTGTTTATTATTAAGGGAAAAAAAAAAATCCAAACCTACATGGCCCTGTGTGAAAAAGTGATTGCCCCCCTTGTTAAAACATAACTGGTTTCTCACATCTGAGTACACGGTCTCTAGCCACACCCAGACCTGATTATTGCCACACCTGTTCTCAATCAAGACATCACTTAAATAGGATCTGGCTGACAAAGTGAAGTCCACCAAAAGATCCGTAAAAGCTACACATCATGCCGAGATCCAAAGAAATTCAGGAACAATTGAGAAAGAAGGTAATTGAGATCAATCAGTCTGGAAAGGGTTATAAAGCCATTTCCAAAGCTTTGGGAATCCAGTGAACCACAGTGAGAGCCATTAACCACAAATGCGAAGACATGGAACAGTGGTGAACCTTCCCATGAGTGGCCAGCCACCCAAAATTATCGCAAGAACGCAGCAACGACTCATCCAAGAGGTCACAAAAGACCCCTCAACAACATCCAAAGAACAGCAGGCCTCACTTGCCTCAGTTAAGGTCAGTGTTCATGCCTCCATCATCAGAAAGAGACTGGGCAAAAATGGCCTGCATGGCAGTGTTCCTAGACAAAAACCACTGCTGAGCAAAAATAACATTAAAGTTCTTCTCAAATTTTCCAGAACACATCTTGATGATCCCCAAGACTTTTGGGAAATCATTCTGTGGACTGATGAGACAAAAGTTGAACTCTTTGGAAGGTGTGTGTCCCATTACATCTGGTGTAAAAGAAACACTGCATTTCAGAAAAAGAACATACCAACAGTAAAATATGGTGGTGGTAGTGTGATGGGGCTGGGGCTGTTTTGCTGCATCTGGACCTGGAAGACTTGCTGTGATAAATGGAACTATAAATTCTGCTGTCTACCAAAAGATCCTGAAGGAGAATGTCTGACCATCTGTTCGTGACCTCAAGCTGAAACAAACTTGGGTTCTGCAGCAGGACAATGATCCAAAACACACCAGCAAGTCCACCTCTGAATGACTGAAGAAAAACAAAATGAAGACTTCTGAGTGGCCTAGTCAAAGTCCTGACCTGAATCCTATTGAGATGCTGTGGCATGACCTTAAAAAGGCCGTTCATGCTTGAAAACCCTCCAATGTGGATGAATTACAACAATTCTGCAAAGATGAGTGGGCCAAAATTCCTCCACAACGCTGTAAAAGACTCATAGCAAGTTAACGAAAACACTTGGTTGCAGTTGTTTCTGCTAAGGGTGGCCTGACCAGCTATTAGGTTTAGGGGGCAATCACTTTTTCACACAGGGCCATGTAGGTTTGGATTTTTTTTCTCCCTTAATAATAAACACCTTCATTTAAAAATAGCATTTTGTGTTTACTTGTTTTGTCTTGGACTAATATTTAAATTGGTTTGATGTTCCAAAAGATTTAAGTGTGACAAACTTTTTCAAAACACTGTATAATTTTAAATTATCATCATCATCATCAACAACAACAACAACAACAACAACAACAACAATTTCTTCTTTTTCTTCTTCTTCTTCTTATTATTATCATTATCATCATCAGCTCCACTGACTGACTCTGAAGTTCTTCAGTTACGGGCTGTAGTCCATCTGTTTCCCTGTATACTTTATTAACTTCCTTTCAACTGTTCTTCAATGGTCAGGACCCCCAAAGAGACGACAGAGCAGGTATTATTTGGATGGTGGATCATTATCAGTATTGAGTGACACTGACGTGGTGGTGGCATGTTAGTGTGCTGCGCTGGTATGAGTCAAATTTTTAAACACTGTACATTTTGACACACCTACCTTCCTTGTTGGTCCACCTTGTAGATGTAAAGTCAGAGACTGTAGCTCATTTGCTCCTGCACATTTTGTGTTGGTGCTCTAGTCCTTCATCAGTAGTCACAGGATGCTGTTGGCTGGATATTTCGGGTTGGTGGACTGGTCCAGGAGTGACAGTGAGGTGTTAAAAAACTTATGATGCATTCGTACCAGTACAACATACTAACAAGCCCCCACCACATCAGTGTCACTGCAATGCTGAGAATGATCCACCACTAAAATAATACCTGCTCTGGAAATACCTCTTTATAAAGTCTAAGCACGACTTGCTATTGTTCAGTTTATTCTGCAGTCTGTTTTTATTGTGTTGACAATTATTTAAAAAAGATTAACATCATCAATAATTGACAGTGACAGTTCTACTCTAATTAACAGAAAAGTGCAGAATGTCTCTCTACGTATTCTTACAGTGGAGAAGTTTTAGACAGTGCCATTTACATTATTAATACTGTCTCCTACTGTCAGAACTCATCATGTGCTACTGACAGACATTCAGAAATCCACTCCACACTCTCACTCACTCGCAGGCAAAGACAGCAAGAGAAAATAAGAGGCTGAGAGTGTGTTCTTACCAAACAGGATATATGCCCAGCCTGGAGCTGATGAACACCAGAGCAAACATGACGAACAGGACATTGCAAAGCCTCTGGCATTTGGCATAATTGGCCATTTTAGCAGCCTGAAAATAGAAACTCAATTAGGTATGAACGACACAAAAATAAAATGATAACATGGCTAATATACTAGAGTTAATTCTATGATTGCAACTTTAAGACACTATACAATGTAGGTTACAATAAACAAATACTGTTATTGTTCAAAAATGACAAAAGTAAAATGAATGCTACATAACGGCTAACACTAAAAGTAGAGCTGGGAAGTATGACAATGTTTATCATGATCACCATAAATTACCTCACAATATGTCACATTATGACAATATTGTGGATATTGTTAGTACATAAAACACCTCCAATCTGTATTTTGCATTAAGTTAGTCTTCTCTATTTGCATTTAATCTAACACAGTATGTGAAATGTTGAATTATAGTTTTTGGTAGTATTTTTAAAACTTTAATATTTTTTATTAGAGTTTGCCCTGATTATTGTACAATTTGGTTATTGTTGACCTTTTTTCAGGGAAATATCATCCCAGTTATTGTTCATCCACCCAATTTTCATCTGTGTGCCCACGTGACTCGCAGCTAATTTTGCAAAAACAAAGCCTCCACCCATGCGTTTGTTGTTCATTGTGGCTTTGTTTCTTCTTGATAACGCTCAAAACAAACTAAAACATGTCATACTAAAGTGACGATGCACAGTTCTGCTGCCTAAAAATGGGTGCGAAAACAAATAGCAGCTGAGAACCCCGTGAACAGGTGTACAAAACAAAGGCTGCTGGCTGGACCACACTGGCACTCTCTAAAACAGAGCATAAACCTGTAAGAGTGATGTTAAATGTTCATTTATCCATTTCATTAGTCTGTTGTATTTATTTCTCATTGTGTTCTGTATGTAAAACTATAGTTATTCTATATAAAATGTATTTTTGTTCATATTTTGGAGTGTCTGGAACAGATTAATTGGATTTACATTATTTCTTATGAGAAATATAGCTTCAGTTATCATTCGTTTTAGTTATCATCAGGCAATTTACAACAGATTAATGACAAAAACCGATGTTTCACTGTATATGTACTGTATACAGTATATGACATATGGTGTAGCGTAAAAAAACATTTGTCATATTGACCACCTCAAACAGAAAGTATATTTAAAACTGTTAACATTAATTTGTTATTGTTCACTATACAATGTCAGAACCCACAGTATGGCTGTACCAAATTCACAGCTGCAAAAATTACATCACAGACCATGAAATGAGATTTTTTCCATGAGACAGAGCATTTACTGTATAATACCATGGCAATTCCAGTGGTTTGTACTTTAATTGCAGCTTCTGAAAATAGCATGCAGCTGTTATTTGACATTTTGGATTTTCATAACCATGTGAGGTGAAATATTAGAAGAGGGGGCACTCAGGCCCTGAGTGGCTCAGCAGGCTAAGACGCTGACACTACGACAAGAGGATCGTGAGTTCGAATTCCAGTCATGCTGTTTGCCATCAACAGCCAGAGCCCAAGAGAGTAAAAATTGGCAGTGCTCTGTCTGGGTGGGTAGATAATGCTTTTAATCTCCCCATCACTTTCATGTTGCAATGTCTGCTGACTCAGGCATCTAGTGATTGGTCCATTCAGAGCTGGGAATCCTGCGCTTTCCTCTGAACGCGTTGGCTCCTCAGTGATGGTGTATCTGCGGTAGTTTGAAAAGAGACGGTGGCTGACATCACATGCAACGGAGGAGTCTTGTACTTGTCTTTAGCGCAAAGCGCAAAGTGATGGGGAGAGGCCTAAAGGATGGGATGGGCTAATTGGCTACTAAAACATTGGGAAGGGGATAAAAATTACACCCAAAAAAAAAAAAAAAGAGGGGGCACCCAAGAGCAATTAAACTTTGATGCCAAATCACAATGTTCCCTGTTTGAGTGAGATGTTTCTTGCTGAAATGGAACGCTACATCATAGCTAGTAGACTTCCTGAATGGGATCTTCCACTGATTCTTTCTTGGAGCAATCAAGTGACTCTAGTCCCCTCAAACTAAATGTGTGCTGACTGCTGTGAAGTGCATTGGGTTGGAGAAATGATGTTTGCAGGGTTCAATATTGCACTCCTTATGTAGTTAACACGTTTTATTGAACAATTATCATGACATATAGCAGTTTCTTATAAAATCCAATTAACTTGAGATTTGATATTAGACCTGTGCAATAATGTCTTGTGTATTTGGTAGAGCCCTACACATTCATTTAGGATGATGAGAGGGTTGTGGGAATTAGATTTTTGGCTAAACTACTGCTTAAAAACATCAAAAAGAAATTTTGTGGTAATGGAGCTCATGGCAGAATCTATAAAGCAGAACCCCATATCAGCATTATAAAAAGAACAGCATCTGTGTTTACCTCTAGCAGCACATCTGCAGCATCGTGGAGACACATGACGAGCGTGCCCACTCGAGCCATGTTATTTACATAGGAGAAGGTGATCAGGGAGATGGTGGCAACATGATGCATGAACATGATCAGAAAGTCCTGCAGAAGAAAATAGATATTAATAGATATATCTGACACACTACAGCTCCACACATCTAGTAGACCATTGTATTGAATCTGAAAAACAGACTGAAAACTTAATAGACCATGTCTACTGCATTAAAAAGAGGTTTTTAGTGCTTCTAAATTAAAACACTAATTAAATATGCTAGAAATATTACAAACGTTTCAATGATTAGTTGTGTTGTGGATATACTATTGTTATATTGTCCAAATTACAACTGAAATATTTTTAAGGCACATTCTTCAGTCATATTCTTCACAAATATGGACAACAATGTAAACTGACTATAAAGTGAATAATGTGTAAAAACTGAGATATTATTAAGTTATGTGAATTAGCTGGCCATTTAAGGAGTTAATATCTACTAGTACATATGTATTAATGCAAACATTTCTGTACACATTAAGTGACATATTTCAAGTCTTGTAATGATTTACTGTTGATCATTAAGGCTTATAACTCTTAAAATAAAAAATTCAGAATCTCAATTTAATAGCAAATTTAACTTGGAGTTTAAGCAAACTACTATACAAGCAGAATGGACATAAAGACAAAAAATGCTTGAAATATGTCACTTTACCTGTAATAAATATAAAATAGTTTATACTTCTGAATTGAATTATGAGCACAAATTTGTTCACAATATTCTTTTTTTTGGAGATGCACTCCAACCCCAACCCCCCACCCCCAGGTGTTACATCTATGAAGGATGGCGCACAAAAAATTGAAAATGGTCCAATCTTTTGTATAACAGCATATATATATATATATATATATATATATATATATATATATATATATATATATATATATATACACTTATATATAAATATAA
>BRDA01006708.1:38016-67916 GCA_036984385.1 Crenuchus spilurus
AGAGAGAGAGGAAGAGTAGATAGAGTGAGTGACAGAGTGACAGACAAGGGAGAAAGAGAGATAGAGGGAGAGACACAGATAATGAGAAAAGAAGTGGAAAGAGTGATAGAGAGAAAGAGGGAACAGACAGTGAGACAGTGAGTGAGATAGATGAGAAGGAGAGAGAGAGTGTAAGAGAGAATGATTAAGAGGAAGAATGAAGAGAGATAATGGGAAAGATGGAGCAAGAGAAATATGATATAAAGATGAAGAATGGAAAGAGTCAGAGAGGGAGAGAGAAAGGGTGTAAGAGAGTGATATAAAAAGGAAGAGTGAGAAAGTGAGACTGAGAAAGTGAGAGAGAGAGAAAGACAGAGAAAAAAGAGAAAGAGTAATATAAAGAGGAAGAATTGAGACAGTGACAAAGAGTGAGAGTGAAAAAGGAGAGTGAAAAAGAAGGGAGACTGTGTGTGTGTGAGTGAGAGAGAGAGAGAGAGAGAGAAGAAGAAGAAGAAGAAGAAGAAGAAGAAGGGAATGCATTGGAGACAAGTGCAAAGACAATGATATTAACAGGAAGACTGAAGAAAGTGAAATAGTGAGAAAGAGGTAGACATTTAGTAAACAAGAGAAAGAGTAATAGAGAGCATAGAGAGACAGTGAGAGTGATTGATAATGAGAAAGAGGTGGAAAGAGGGCATAATATAAAGAGGAAGAAGGAAGAAAGAGTGAGAAATAATGAGAAAAAGCAAGAGAGTGTAAGATGTGTTACACAGATGTGTTCTACAGATGTGTAAGTGATAAAGAGAAAGGAGGATGATATGGAAGTAATGAGTAAGAAAGAGAGACAGTGATATGAGAAAGAGGTAGAGAATGAGAAAGGGAGAGAAAGAGAGTGATAGAAAGAGAAAGAATAGAGAGAGATCATGGGAGTGATGGATAATGGGAAAGGTAGAAATAGAGGATGGTATAAAGAGGAAGGTGGGAGAAAAACATGGGAGAAATAATGAGAAAGAGTGAGACAGAGTATGATAGAAACAATGATAAAGAGGAAGGAGGAGAGATAGAGGGGTAATAAGTAAGAGGGAGAAAAAGAAAGAGTGATATAATAAGGAAGAAAGACGGCAAGAGATAGAAAGAGAGAAAGGGAAAGAATGTGAAAGAGTGATAAAGGGGAAGAATTGAGATAGTGAAAGAAAGTGAAAGAGTAAGAAAGGAGAGTAATAAAGAAGGGATACTCTCTCTTCAACAGTGAGAGAGAGAGGAAGAGGAGACAGTGAGAGAGTGATGGATAATGAGAAAGAGATGGAAAGAGAATGATATTAACAGGAAGACTGGAGTAAGTGAGACAGTGAGAAAGAGGTAGAAAGTGAGAAAAGGAGTGAAAGAGAGTGATAGAAAGAGAAAGAACAGACCATGAGAGTGATTAAAATGAGAAAGAGGTGGAAATAGAGAATGTTATAAAGAGAAAGGTGGGAGAAAGACATGTGAGAAACAATGAGAAAGAGTGAGACGGAGAATGAAAAAGAAGAAGGAGGAGAGGGAGATAATAAATAAGAGGGAGAAAGAGAGAGTGTGATATAATGAGAACGGTGGGAGAAAGGCATGTGAGAAACAATGAGAAAGAGTGAGATGGAGAATGAAAAAGAAGAAGGAGGAGAGGGAGATAATAAATAAGAGGTAGAAAGAGAGAGTGTGATATAATGAGGAAGGTGGGAGAAAGACGTGAGAAACAATGAGAAAGAGTGAGAATGTGAGAGAGAATGAAAAAGAAGAAGGAGGAGAGGGAGATAATGAAAAAGACAGAGAAAGAGAGAGAGAGAGTGTGATATAATAAGAAAGGTGGGAGAAAGGCATGTGAGAAACAATGAGAAAGAGTGAGACAGTGTGAGAAAGAGAATGAAAAAGAAGAAGGAGGAGAGGGAGATAATGAATAAGAGGGAGAAAGAGAGAGAGAGTGTGATATAATGAAAAAGGTGGGAGAAAGGCATGTGAGAAACAATGAGAAAAAGTGAGACAGTGTGAGAAAGAGAATGAAAAAGAAGGAAGAGAGGGAGGTAATGAGTAAGTGGGAGAAAGAGAGAGAGTGTGTGATATAATGAGAAAGGTGGGAGAAAGGCATGTGAGAAACAATGAGAAAGAGTGAGACAGTGTGAGAAAGAGAAAGAGAATGAAAAAGAAGAAGGAAGAGAGGGAGGTAATGAGTAAGAGGGAGAAAGAGAGAGAGTGATATAATGAGGAAGACTGGAGAAAGTGATATTGTGAGAAAGTGAGACATACTAAGAGAGATAAAGAGAAATAGTGAGAACCTTCATCATCTCTGGCTGTTCAGTAACACTGTTCAGTCTCTTTCTCCATTATAAGACCTCCTACATTCCAGGAGGAATCATTTTTGTCTCGGTGTCACACGTACAGCACTTCTCCACACAGTGGAGCCTGTCACAGCCTCTTTCAAAAGTAAAAACCTTCTCTCAGCTCCTGTTCTCCCCACTCAGGGCTCAGATAAACCTTCCTCTGTGATCGCACACTTCTGACTGCTCTCCTCTTTCAGGCACACAAGAGGTGATTCCTCCAAGATCAAAGCCAGTGAGCCCCAGCCAATCACAGACCACCACACACTCAAGTGCTCCCTGAAGCTAAATGACTCTGCTTAATCACCCACAGGGGTTTTAAACATGATGTAAAGCATTCATTAGGCCTGTGATGTCTATAGGGACCTTGCTCCCTTTTTGTGAGCACAACAGAAAGACCATTGAGTACAGCTGTTATCATTAAGGCGGATGGAGGTCATAACAAGCTTCTGAAAATGAATTTCATCAACAAGGGAAAGTGATTTCTGTTTTCTTTTGTCAAACAGCCACTTTCATTAACCTCTTAGCCTATTTGGAGTAAACAGGAAGTTCAAGACATTTTTTAGATAAGTGATGCCCAAAGATGTACTGTTTCATTTTCTGTAGTCTAGTATTTATTGAGGAAAATCATCCAATAGTATATGTCTATGAACCTTTGCTTTAAGTACCTGGTGTGCTGCCTTTGTGCATCAATAACTGCAACTAAATGTTTCCGGTAATTTGTGATCAGTCCTGCAGTCCTGTGATCAGCCATTAACACATTCGTCCATACTAAACACCTTCAACTCTGTTATACTGCTGGATTTCCTCCCATTCAGGTCATTCCACAACATTTCTATTGGATTAAACTGAACATTTAATAAAACTCAAACTGTCAGTTCACTGTGTTTTCTAGTAGTTCATCTAGTTTTCTATCATCACTTTTAAGTTCACTGTTCCCTTTGTTTTTCACTGTTTGTAAAGCATGTAGCATAAAATGATCACCTAATTCTGTTTCACCTTGTTAGTCAACTTCACTCCAACTCATTACCACCAATTGTACACTTATTCTTGGAACGTGTGGTCAATAGACCTCATTTACATAAAACTATACCTCATTATTGAGTAAAAACAAGCAGTTAACACCAGTCAATTTGACCCAAAGACCACAGTAGGGTTAACTACAATAACATTTCAACATAATCAACTCATCTACAGCTTCCAAACATACACACACATTCAAACACCCAACATGTTAACAATGTACAGTGAGAGGCAAACACAGACTCCTGGCACACTAACTTGCAAAACACCTTCTTAAAACCAGATGGAGTGACAGCATTCAGCCAATCATACATTAACAAGAGATGGCTGAGCCAATCGATGAGCTTGTGGGCAGTCTAAAGGGAAACAGGCTTCAGCCTGAGCATCCATTTTCTGCTTGGTCCTAGTGCCTGACCCGTCTCCATTTAATATAGAGTAACATTGTTTTTGGACAGTAAAAACTGCAGGGGACCAAAACTGCCTTTTGAAACTGCTGGATCATTCAAATGAAGATCAATTTGAATCAAAAAGTTGCCCCTAATGCAGACACATGAATAATTCTTCATGCATGAAAGGGTTAAAGTGATAGAGATTCAACATTTTTATTTGACTGCAGTGATATTACAGTGATAAGTCTGTCAATTAGCATGCTCCAGGGTTGCAAATCAGAGCCTTCAGGCATTTGAGACAGGTTTGACCTTGTAATGATCTGACAGAAGCAGAATGAGAGAGAGAGAGAGAGAGAGAGAGAGAGAGAGAGAGAGAGAGAGAGAGAGAAAATGGGTGCAGCTATGAATGTAACTCCTCGTGACTGAAGCTGTGCTGGAGTCTGCTACGTTCTATGGACTGCAGTAGCTCAGCAGCTTACAGGTGATTCTCTATGACTGGTACTGTAGACAGAGCCCAGAAAACTGCCATTCTGATTTAAGGTGCTGTCTGTCCTGTACACCCTCAGATAGTGTGCCAATACACTGCAGGATAAGTCGTTTGCCCAAAGCTTATAGGATTCTGGAAGCTTGATCGATCAATGAGATAGACGCTTGGGTGATGGGTTTTAAGTTCCGTCTGCCCTTGTCAAATAAAGGGAGGAGAAAAGAAAAATCAATTCTGACATTTCAAAATTAAAAAGGACATGTTTTCCCTTCTGAAAACCCAGCTGGTTAAAAAAGCGTCCAGTCTTCAAAGCTCAATCTTGATTAATTGTAAAAACAAATGAGCAGGACTTATTATTTACCTAATGATAGGTCAACAGAGTTGCTTGGCAACAGGTTAGTCAAACAGTAAAAAAGGGAAATAATGAGCGTGCAAGAGAGCAAAATAAAGAGAGAGAGAGAGAGAAAGTGGAGTGCCACCCAATTAGAGCTATAAAAATACACTGGTGCTTGAACGTCTGTGAATCCTTTAGAGTTTTCTATATTTCTGCATAAAACATAAAATTCTCCTAATAGAAGATAAACAGAACCAAATGAATCAAACAAGACAAAAATATTAGTCTTGGTCATTTATATATTGAGGAAAATGATCCAAAGTTATGTCTGTGAGTGGCAAAAGTCAACCTTTAGGATTAGCAGTTCATTTGAAGATGAAATTAGAGTCTGGTATTGTCAATGAATGGCTTGACAATCAGGTGTGATTGGGTGCCCCGTTTTATTTAAAGAACTGTGATCTAGCAAAGTCTGCACTTCACAACACGTTTGTGGAAGTGTATCATGACACAAACAAAAAAGATTTCTGAAGACTTTAGAAGAAGAGTTGTTGATGCTCAACAGGCTGGAAAATCTTCAAAACCATCTCTAAAGAATTTGGACTCCACCAGTGCACAGTCAGACAGATTGTGTACGAATTGAGGACTTTCAAAACCATTATTACCCTCCTCAGGAGTGGCCGACCAACAAAGATCTTGCCAAGAGCAAGGCATGTAATAGTCTGCAAGGTCACAAAGGAGCCCAACTAATGTCTAGTAATTAAAGGCCTCTCTTACACTGGCTAAGGTTAATGTTCATGAGTTCACCATCAGCAGAATACTGAACACAACAGTGGTGTGCATGGCAAGGTGAAAGCAGCTGCTTTCCAGAAAGAACACTACTGCCGATCTGCAGTGGATGTATGAGACCAAAATAGATAGCTTTGGTTAAAATCAGAAGTGTTATGTTAATGTTATGTACACTGCATTCCATAAAAACTTCTAATCTGTGAAATATGGTGGTGGTAGTATCAGGTTTTGGCCTTTTTGCTGCATCTGGGCCAGGACGGCTTGCCGTCACTGATGGAATAATGAATTCAATTATACCACCAAATTCTAAAGAAAAATGTCAGGACATCTGTCTGTGAGCTGAATCTCAAAAGAAAGTGAGTCATGCATCAAGACAAGGATTAAGCAGAAAAGTTGCTCTACCAATTAATGGTTAAAGAAGAATGGAATGCCCAATTCAAAGTCCTGACCTTAATCCAATAGAAATGTTATGGAAGGACTCAGTTGATGGGAGGAAGCTTACCCATATAACAGAGTTGAAGCTGTTCTGTATGAAGGAATGGGTTAAAATTCCTCTAATATGATATGCAGGACTGATCAACAAGTACAGGAAATAGGGCCCCTGAGTGGCTCAGCAGGCTAAGATGCTGATACTATGACCAGAGGGTCGCAAGTTCGAATCCGGGTCATGCTGTTTGCAATTGGCTGTGCTCTCTCTGGGTGGGTATATGGCGCTCTCTCTCCCTATCACTGTCACACTGCAATGTCCGTTGGCTCAGGCGTCTGATTGGTCCATTCAGAGCTGGGAATCCTGCGCTTTCCTCTGAGCGCGTTGGCTCCCTAGTGACGGTGCATCAGCGGTAGTTTGAAAAGAGGCGGTGGCTGCATCACACGCAACGAAGGAGGCTTGTAAATGTCTTCACCCTCCTAGAGTCAGGAACAGTGCAAAGTGATGGGGAGAGCCCCCTAGCGGATGAGATGAGTTGATTGGCTACTTCAGCATTCGAAAGGGAAGAAATTTGACAAAAGAAAAAAAGGGAAAAAAACAATTACAGGAAATATTTAGTTGCAGTTCTTGCTGTGAAATGAAATGAAAGCAAAGGTTCACATATTTTCACCACTCACAGACATGTAATATTGGATAATTTTCCTTAATAAATAAAATGAAGAAGTCTAATATTTTCGTGCCATTTGTTTGATTTGGTTCTCTTCATCTACAGTACTTTTGGGACTTGTATGACAATGATGAAGCTTTAGGACAAATTTATGCAATAACAGAACATTTTTAAGTGCTCACAAACTTTGAAGTATCACTGTATGATTACTGAGCTATGACTCAACACACACTGTCCTCAGTCAGGTCCTGCTTAGAGATGAAACACTCAGTGCAAGCAAACAGCTCAATGCTGATCATTAGAATGAATACAATCAAAGCAAAGCAGAGCAAAGGAATAATAATATAATAAAAAAGATATATGAAAGAGCTCAGAGAACTCTAATGGTCTAACAATCTCTCACTGGAATATCTCTGAATGTGAAATGTGAATCAGAAAATGAATATAAATCAGGGCTGCTTATGCCCAGTCTTCATCTTTGTCAGAAATCTTTTGTCTGAAATGTAATGTATAATAAATGAAAAGGACTGACCATAGGCTCTGTGGTATAGCTAAAGTCATATAGTGTTTCTATGACGACTTATAATGTTCCCTGAGCTCTGTAGGCGTTGAGAAATCCAATCTCCCTTCAGTGTTCTCTCAGCTATGTGAGCTTTCTCTTGCCAAAGACCCAGAAGGTGTGAGAATCACTGGAGGGAGTAGGGCAATTCTACTAAGATTTTCCCATCTGTATACTCACACGTTTATAATATAAAATATGATACATTAGCTATACATATTAAATATTTTTTACTTTTAATGTAAAAATACATCAGAACAGATCCTCAAGCTGCGTCATAAGCAGTGGAGTCTCTAGAATAGAAAGCCAGGTGAGGCACAATCAATTCTGTATGGGCAGTATCCCATTCGTCAATAATCCTATACACAAACCTACTCGCTTAATTCAACCACAAATGCATCTCATCAATGAAATTCCAAAAATCACAATGCAGTGTTGTGCCGAATTTGGCACCCCTGCTGTGAAATTGCATCCCCTGTCGGAAAACGTACTTACTTACTTAACTGTGGTATTTATTTACTTTGGTTATTGTGACCAAAGAAACTTAAATACAATCAATTCCAGTCATGAATAAAGAAAATAAACCTTTTACCAAAGTAAGATGACTGTCTGTTACTGTGATGTTTTCAAGTGGCAAGTTGTGTAGCAATGCTGATTCCGTAAATGATATTCACATAAGCTCACGTATGCAAATCTTTCATTTTTAATTGGCTGCTCCCAGCATGGGGTCAGAATAAGCATGCCCCTTAGCTCATTATTGAAAGTGTGTTGCACATGTGCACAGTGTTTTCTACTGCTCACTTGCTAAAACGGACAATGACAGGCCGGCCCCATACACACTATCTAAATGAAGACTGCTGAAAGTACTGACCTTATGCAAAACATACAGTAATATTTTAAATGCCCTGGGAACTACTGTCATTTTCATAAGTCACATACACAACAATGTTAGAAAATAATATTTAAATTCAAAATTTGAAACAAAATTATTGATTATGTCACACACTGCTCCACAGCGACATTTGGTGGGACCGGGCCCCACCTGCCCCTAATGTAGAGATGTCCCTGGTCATAAGACTTATCAAATTATAGGGCTACTTTAACCCAGAGCTTGGTTGCTTTTCACTCTTTTCTGGGGTCTCAGATTTGTTTTGTTTGTCTTTACATTCTGCACAGATATGATACATATCAGAATATTACTACCAACCGCCTAAATGTGCAGGCCCATATGTAACAGTTTTACTCAACGTTAATCCCTGACAGCTTCCTTGTTGCTCCTGTGTTCATTATAGAGGTTAACTTGTCACTGTTGTGCATTGATTACTCTACATTTTGATTACTCTGGCATCCATGGTAGGGCACAACTGTTATGCTGTTGGGAGTCTTTCAATGTATAAATCCAGTCTCAGTGCACCTTCACTACAGCAGCTCTTGAACATCCCAAATTTAGCACTTTCCAATGCGACCACCCTTCTCCTGGTAGCCTATCATTATACTCTTTTGGACATCACTAATATGATGTCCTGTGGCCGAGATGATGGTTTTCCACTCTGCTACAACTGGATGGTGTGCTCACTTATTTAAACGTGCAGCAAACCCAGTCACATGGCATCTGTGATATCATTCCAAACTAGGGATGGTCATTATATGATTGTGTATGTTACTTTATTTTTAAGAGCTACTTGAGTTTTTACACACCGTGTAACTTGCTTTTCACTCTATTAGACACACCTAGGTTGTTGGTCCACCTTGTAGATGTAAAATCACAGACAGTAGCTCATCTGTTGCTGTACAGTTTGTGTTGGTCCTCTCGTCCTTCATTGGTGGACACAGGATGCTGTTTGCTGGATAGTTTTGTTTCACTCCAGCAATTACACTGATGTTTTTAAAAACATGCATTAAAAAGTGCATCACACATTAACACACCACCACCACGTCAGTGTCACTGCTGAGAATGATCCACCAAATAATACCTGTTTTGGTGGTTCTGTGGTGTCCTGATCATTGAAGATCAGGTGAAAGGAGGCTAACAAAGTATACAGAGAAACAGATAGATTACAGTCTGAAATTGTAGAACTATAAAGTGCACCTGTATGCTCAGTGGAGCGGATAGATAAAAGGAGGTGGTTTTAATATATACAGAGATATAAAACTGATGTTTTCTTGTAACTCCCACTACAGAGTACTAGGAAGGTACTGAACACTTGATGGTTATGCAGGAAAGTGACCTGTCCATGCTTCACCCACAAGTGTGGGTTTATGTAGCAACTGTTGAGAGGTTGGAGAACCTTTAGAGAATGCTGACAAAAATTCCATTTAGTCTAAAAAAACACTAGTTGTAGTCCAATCCAAAAGTAAAGGCAGCTTTAGAACACCATATGGCCCTGTCCTCTTCTACAGAGACTGCACTTTCTGTCATTTCACCCACAGACTTGATGATCACTTTATAGCTTCAAAACAAACATTTTATTTGATATTGGAAAAAAAAATAATGCAATGAGACTGAAATGTTTGACGTAGAAGCTGCTCAGTAATATAAAGTACATCTGGTTGTGTTTGTGCCCCCAGGCTGCTGTCTTTGCAGCTGATCTGTAAAGTCTGATAAAGTTCATTAGGTGAGATTTCTTTAAAATGACAAAAACAATAAATAGAAACAAAAACAGGGTGCATAATATTGATGCAGCTAAAGACTTTATATATATATATATACACACACACACACACACACACACACACACAGACACACACACACTCTCTCTCTCTCTCTCTCTCTCTCTCTCTCTCTCTCTCTCTCTCTCTCTCTCTCTCTCTCTCTCTCTCTCTCTATATATATATATATATATATATATATATATACATATACATACAATCTCTTAAATAAATCTCTTCTTTTTAATGATTACAAGTGCGTTTCAAAAATTTCAATTCAAAAAGTGAAACTCATTTTATATAGATTCATTACACACAGAGTGTCTATTTCAAGTGTTTATTTCTCAATATAACACAGTGGAACAACATCAGCAGATAACATGGTTCCTCAAACCATCACTGAAAGTAAATTTTGCATTTCATTTGGAAAACAAGGTCCCAGAGTGTGGAGGAAGAGTGGAGAGACCCACACTCCAAGCTGTTTGAGGTCTAGTGTGAAGTTTCCACAATCAGTGATGGTTTAAGGAGCCACGTCATCTGCTGGTGTTGGTCCACTGTGTTATATCACGTCAAAAGTCAGCAGAGCAGACTACCAGGACATTTTAGAGCACTTCATGCTTCCATCTGCTGACATGTTTATTGAGATGTGGATTTCATTTTCCAGCAGGACTTGGCACTTGCCCACACTGCCAACAGTGCCAATACCTGGTTTAATAACCTCAGTATCACTGTGCTGGGCAGTAAACTCACCTGACCTAAACCCCACAGAGAGTCTATGAGCTGTTGTCAAGAGGAAGATGAGAGACACCAGACCCAACAATGCAGATGAGCTGAAGGCATCAAAGCAACCTGGGCTTCCATACCACCTCAACAGTGCCACAGGCTGATTACATCCATGCCATACTGATAGAGTAATTCAAGCAAAAAGAGCCTCAACCAAGTACTGAGTGTGTATACTGTACATACTTTTCAGTAGAACAACATTAATGTATTAAAATCATTTTCTGAATTTTATAATATTCTAATTTTTGAGATACTGACTTTTGTGTTTTCATTGGCTGTCAGCCATAATAATCAACATTAAAAGAAATAAATGCTTGAAAAAGACACTCTGTGTGTAATGAATCTATACAATATGAGTTTTAGTTTTTGAACTGAATTACTGAAATACATTCACTTTTTGATAATATTCAAATTTTTAGATGCACCTATGCATGTGTGTATAATGTATTAATTACTAAATTATTCATTATTTAATCAATTTATTTGATCTCAAATATAAACTAAATATAATAAACTAATTATTAGTAACTGTAATAAACTCTTTTTGTCTGTGAAGCACTTTGAGCAGCGTGATTTCTACTTTACAAGTCATTTACAATAATACAAACAAGATAATGCATTTACAGGGCAGTCCCTGCAAAAACACCTATTTTCCACACTAGAAATTTACATAACTTGTGTGCAGCTGGTCTTGTGTGACCTTTCATACAAACTACAGGAAAAAGAGGAAGAGGTGCTTTTTATTGCACTCTTTAGGGAAATTCCTCTCTGTATTTAACCCATTCAGAGTAAACACAAACTAGTGAGCACATCACACACACACACACACACACAAACACACACACACACACACACACACACTAGCAGACAATAAGCACTTATATACCCAGATCAGTGCAGCACCTGAGGAGCAGTTTGGGATTAGATGCCTTGCTCAAGGGCACTTCAGCCCATTCAGGAGATCAAACCGACGACCTTTAAGGTCCAAAGCCAGCTTTCCACAGCTGCCCATACATATCACTAGAACTTAATAACACAGTTTAAATTCTGTAACTATTAAACAGCTGAATGAGATTTTTTCCCAATGCTCTGTAAAACAGTAGCCCAACCTTGCAACAGCAGCTCTCTGATCATGTTTGTGGGCGGAGCATGGACAAGTAAACTTACTTGCACTGTCAGTTTGTCAACACCCCAATTTCCTAAAAAACCTTACATTTCAAGAGCCAATTTCCTGTAGATTAGACTTAAAAGCAGATTTGCTTTCTCACATTTGAAGAAATGTTTTTGCCTCTTCAAAGACTTTCTCCCTTAATTACCTCTTTGAAAGGAATCACAGTATCTACTGTTGGAGCTGAGCCGATTATAAGTCTCCTGCCTTGAGGGGGATTTTAAATGTAACTGAATCACAGAGGCAGAACGGAGGCATGCCTGTGCAAACTCGACTGAGGGTGCACAGAGCGAGAGAGAGAGAGAGAGAGAGAGGGAGGAAGAGACAGAGAGAGAGGAGAAGAGACAGAAAGAGAGAGAAAGAGACAAAGAGACAGAGCAAGAGAGTGTGTGTGTGAGAGAGAGAGATGGAGAGACACAAAGAGAGAGAGATATGGAGAGAGAGTGAGACAAAGAGAGGAGAGATGGAGCAATAGACATAGGGGGGAGCAAGAGAAAGAGAGACACAGAGAGAGAGAAAGAGACAGAGAGAGAGCGAGAGAGACAGAGCAAGAAAGAGAAACCGAGAGACAGTGAGAACAAGAGAGTGAGTGAGAAAGAGACAGAGAGAAAGTGAGAGACAGTGAGAGAGACAGACAGTAAGAGAGAGGGAAAGACAGAGAGAGAGAGAGATAGACAGAGAGTGAGAGAACGAGACAGAAAGAGACAGAGAGAGAGATTGACACAGACAAAGAGAGGAGAGACAGAGCGACAGTCATTGAGAGGGGGTGAGAGAGCAAGACAATTAAAGACAGAGATATAGAGAGAGAAAGAGACAGAGAGAGAGACAGAGTGAGAGACTGAGACAGAGACAAAGAGAGGAGAGACAGAGCAATAGACATGGGGGGTGAGAAAGAGAAAGAGAGACAAAGAGAGAGAGAGAGAGAAAGAGAGACAAAGAGAGAGAGAGAGAGAGAAACAGAGACAAAGAGAGAGAGAGAGAGAGAAAGAGAGACAAAGAGAGAGAGAGAGAGAGAGAGAGAGAGAGAGAGAGAGAAATAGAGACAAAGAGAGAGAGAGAGAGAGAGAGAGAGAGAGAGAGAATGTAGAAGAGTGCAGTGACAAGCTGAGTATTGACTGTCTGCTCAGTCCTCATAATCCACTGTGCCCAGCTTTAACGTGTCTACCACTTTGTCTTTTGGTTGCCGTTATGAAAAAGAGGAAATGCAATTTGGCAACACAGTGAACTCCTACCACACATCCAGCCTTAAAACAAAGAAACAATTACACAGAGATTAAGTCTGGACCACAGAGATCTCACTGTTTCTATATAAAGAACTTGTCTCTGTTGTTCCCTAGAGAAGCAGGATTTAGGAAGTATGACCTTTACTTGATTAAGAATTGTGTCAGACCTTAGTGTGCTTTAAAGTAAAGTCCCTTATTAAAGTTCAGTCAGAAAGCTTGTATGGCTGTATGTCTGCTGTAGAGCTGGACAATATCCACATATATCACAGTTTCAGATTATATATCAGATTATATATTATAAGTTAATGCGTATATGTCCTACTGCTTACTTAAAAACGGTGTTTCAAAGGTTCAGTAAAAAAGAGTTGTGTATAATCAAATGAAGGCAAATAACCTTTGTAAGCTGGACCATTTTTTTGGGCTCTAATAGAATGATTTTCAAAAAGATTCTATATAAAATCATACACTAGTGCATCTCCAAACATTTGAATATCATGAAAAATGAATTCACCATGCAACCAACAATGTACTGTAAGAACTTTTGGTTCTCTCTCTTCCCTCTATTTTTAGAGATAATTCAGTGTCCCATTAGCTTCTTTACCCAAACAGTCATGAACAACATTACAATGAAGATATAGTGATAAAATTAAATTAAATATACTTCACTGTGTGATTATAGTGCAGGTAGATGGGTGTTAATTTTTGATGGCTAATATCCGCAGCTGTAGGAGTGGAGGCCGGCGCCCATCTAGCTCTCTTCATCGGTCTCCTGCCGCTGCAGTGAGGCATTAAAGCCCTCTTTTATCATCATGGACACAGACTGAGGTACATTTTTATCCAAATGTCTTCACTATATCTTCATTAGTATTATAGTTATCCATGACAGTTTGGGTAGAGAAGTAAACGAGACATCCTGTAAATAGAAAATGTTTGGGTGACCCAAGACATCTAGCTGTTAGAGAGCTCTTACCAAGGTCTCTGACTGTAATTAGCTTGTTTATATTCTAAGAGTGTGGCTCCAGTCCCAGTATAAGAGTTTGTAACATTTACTGAGCTCACATTATGCAAAAAAACCAAAAAAATGGAGATACAGTACTTGTTTTTCTTAAGACAAGGATGATATACTGTCCAGCACTACACTGCTGCCTTCCAGGGATGGTGATGTTGCAGTGGTCTATCCCAGCTTATTGTTTTGCAAAAGCAACAAATATAATGGGCAAGGCAATTTAGACATTTTCACTGTTTTTTACCCAGAGCTTTGTGCAGAGTGAGCCAACAGAGGTAGATGTGGAGGGTGAAGAGATGGTGTAGAAGACAGAGAAGAGGAAATGAGGAAGAAGGAGGCTGAAGGAGAGAGTTTCTAAGTGAGCGACAGGCTTGTTAACTGTTTTGTGCATCACAAGACATTCATACACAAAATCTCCTTTCTACTGCAAGCTCACATAAACATAAACACACGTTTCCACATTCACACTGCTTAATGAGTGTGAAGGCACAGCATGATGACTAGAGTGCAATTCTTATCCTGCTTTGCTAACACTCCCACAGTTAGATAAGCAACTGTGGGTTTGAATAAATCTCAGTCTCTCTGCACTCAGCACTAGTCCAATGTATTATGACTTTTCCTTTACACAGTTACATCCACATTTATGTCCTTGCTGTTATGCCTGTTTTTTAACCATTGAAACCAGGGCTCTCATGTCTCATGCGCTGAGCAGGAGATACACACATTTCAACACAGAGAAATTAATCCTACAAATGAGTCAAAGGCAGATTACTTTACAGATTAAATAGTAACCTATCAGCCAATCAGAAAACAGGATTTCTTGTTGCTGGGTGAGGTCTGAAATAGGTTGCTGCAAGCACAGCAGATGTAACGTATTATCTGAGTGCGTGCACAAGTTGTAATCATGTAATATCTTCATTTATTTTAATCTTTCATTAGTTATTATAGTTTTCCTACTTTTTGTATAAGACCTTTATCTGCCGATTAAAGTGTTTGTTTGAATAGAGTATTATTTATTAACATAGTATTATTTTGTTCTGGGTGACAAAGTCTATAAAAGTTTATATTTATATGTATGTGTGTGTGTGTATGTGTTGTCTATATTTAAGGTCTTTATTATATTTAGCTATGTTTACTTATTGTTTGTGTAAGTGCCGTTTCAGGCCGACGGTACAGGTCACACAAAACCCGGACAAATAGGCTCAGAGACAGCTTTTTCCCAAGAGCCATCACGGCACTAAACAATAAAAAATAACTGCAAACAAAACATTCAATTTAAAGCGCATGTGCAATATCAAAAGTGTGCAATTCATCCCAAGTGCAATATTTCCGCAATATCTCCTATGTGCAATATTTTTAAATCATTGTAAACTTCTGTAAAAATATGTCCTTATTCTACATTTCTATTCATATATGTATGTGTGTGTGTGTGTATATATATATATATATATATATATATATATATATATGTGTGTGTGTATATATATATATATATATATATATATATATATATATATATATATATATATACTCTCTTTATATACTTTATATATTATACTTTGTATAGTGTACATTTTTGTCTATTTATATTTTACGCACTCTCTTTATTACCTTGTAAACTACAAAACAAGCACCTTGAAGCAGCAAATCCAATTTCATTGTAATACAAATTATAATGACAATAAAGGTGATTCTATTCTATTCTAACAAAGTTTGAACAAAGTTTTCCTGATGAATGACCAAAAGTACCAGAATATTTTTCCTATGAAGTTACCAATACAGACAGTCATGCATCAAAAAAATTTAATATTGTGAAAACAATTATTTTTCTTCATAATTAAATAAAAAATGAAACTAATTTTTATTCTTCACTTGTAAAGTGAGATATTTTAAGTGTTTTTGTTTTAATGTTGATTAGTATGGCTTTAAGTTCATTAGCTGAGTACACAGTAATGTCACAGTCAGCAAACCACTTCCTGGTAGTTTCAGCATTGTGGGCAGGTGCTTAGTCCTGCTAGTAAAGGAAATTAGCATCTCCATCAAGATTGTCAGAAATGGAAACATGTAGTGCTTTAAAATCTCATGTTAGATGAACGATGGGCCAACAGCGATAGACAATATGGCACCCTAAACCATCACAGGCTGCAGAAACTTCACACTGGACTTCAGACACCTTGGATTGTGTGTCTCTTCACTCGTCCTCCAGACTCTCAAATGAAATGCAAAACTGACTTTAATCTAAAACCACTGAGCAACAGTCCAGTTCTTTTTCTCCTTAGCCCAAGTAAGACACTTCTGCCATTGTGTCTGGTTCTTGTTATTAGGAAGGTAGCGGCTGTAGCTCTGCAAGATACACAGTATTTATACTGCTTGAATAGTAATTTACTCAAACTCATGATTAAATATTCTAATGAAATGATATTCATGAGCTATAAGCCATATTGCTCAACACAAACAAAAAAGGCTTGAAATGCATCACTTTACATGTAACTGACAGTTTTTGTTTAATTAAACTAGGAACAAATTTTTTTTTCATGATATTCATATTTTTGATGTATGACTGCATGAGGTTTGAAAGTGTGCAGACATGTCTAGAAATTTGTGAATTCTTCCACTTTGAAGTTCACCCAATGCTGACCCACAGGTCTGTATAAACTATAGAAAAGCACTGATAGTAGAATATGATGTTCTACAGCTTCCACTCATGAGTTTAAGTCATCATGTTCAAAACTGAGCATCAGCTAAAGTTCTTTAGAACTGTGTTCTGTGGAACAGTGATGGAGCTCAATTCTTTGGCATCAGCTGGAATGAAGATATTACTGCTGTACCTGAAACACTTAAACTACACATACTAACATGCCAATATGGGTGCCGCATGCGGTCTATTTCCATTGACAGACAGGGTGAAAAAAACTGAGCAGCAACAGATGTCAGTAAATATATGATTTGGTATGTTTCTGATAACATAACCAATGAGCTTAGAAACAGCAACAGCTGTTATGGTGATTAGCTAAATATCCAGTTAAAGATGTTTACAAGTACAGTGGTTATGCATCTTACATGCTCTCACAGAAGCGGGTGAGTGTGCTGGGTTTCTCCTGGTTGCGCCGCTGTCGAAACCAGCGTTGGATCGTCCTCACATCCCAGTCCAGCTGCTTAGAAAGGCCCTCTAATCTCTTCTCATCAGGATGCTGAGAGACACAAACCAACACGTCAAGCACTGCCAACACATTCTAATGTCTAAACAGTAATATATATAACAAAGTGTCCAGTCCTGGTCCTGAAGATCTACCACACTGGAGAGATTATATCAAACACATCTAATATCCCAATGACCTTAAAGCATGTATTACATGGATCAGGTGTATTAGATTAAGGTGGGAAGGACTTGATCTTCAAGACCAGGATTTGTTTCCAAAACATGTAAGACAGATAATATAATATCATAGTGACCCCTCCTGCCACAGCCTCATCACAGCCACAGTTTCAAGTTCTGCAATGAAGCCTTGTTTTGGATACCACACTTCAGACAATAATTTCTGGAAGTGTTCCTGAGCCCATGCAGTGATTTCCAGCACAGAATCATGTCTGTTTTTAATGCAGGGCTGTCTGAGAACACTATCAACTAATATTGACCATCAACCTTGTCTCTTACACACAAGGATTTCTCCAGCTTCTGAATCTTTTGATGATATTACATACTGTGGATAATTTTAAGTGTAGGAACATTTTTCTGAAATTGTTGCACAATTTTTAGACATAGTTTTTTACTAATTGGTGAGCCTTTACCCATTTTTGCTTCTAAAATGGTCTTTTTATACTCAGTCATGTGCTGTTTTTGTATTAGTACCACTTATTTTTCCAGCTTGTTGCTGTCAATGCCTTTTTTGAGATATCTTTTTTGAGATATGTGGCTGCCAATAATTTCTCAATAAGTTAAGATTTTTCATGAACTAGTAAAGTGTCTCACTTTGAACATCTGATATATGGTCTATGTTCTAATGTGAAGAAAATATGGATATATGAGATTTGCAAATATGTTTTTTTACATTTATTTACATTTTACACAGTGTCCCAACTTTTTTGGAATTGTGGTTGTAATATAATATAAGATATAATGTAATGTAAGATATTAATATAAGAGTCCATAAAGTGTAAAACATCTGTAATGGTCTCAATCATTTCTTCTCATTTAAAAACAGAAAAATTTTGACAATACAAGGCATCCTAATGTCACAACATTAATCTAGACAAGTTAGAGAGATTTAATATTCTAGGGTCAATGCCAATTGACTTTTTCTTATCAAAACATGCTAAAATCAAAATATCTGATCATAAGTAGGCCGCTGATATGGGACATTATTTCCTCATCATTGAACAGTTATTACTTTCACATATTCTTATGACAGTTTTAGCCCACAGGACCATTAACACTGAGCTCCATTCCAACCCAATCATGTATCAAATTAGCTAACATCTCATCTGTTAGAATGAGTAGCCCTGGGGCCACACTACAGGCACTCTTCCTCAACGAGGTTTCTGATCACTCGTTGGCCGAGTCTGTGTGCTCATAAATCTTAACGTTTGTCAAGGAAACATATTCCTTTGGTGTGCTAAAAATAACTCCAGTGCGTCAGCAGAAGCTGGCTGTGATAGAGCCGGGCATGTCAAGCAGGCTCAATACCTTTCACTGTTTTACAGACCCAGGGTTGATATAATCAGGTCATTCTCAATAATATCGTTCTCTATTGACAGCATCACATTCAGGGTTTTGAAGGACATTAAATCACTGGTTTGGACAGAAAACAAATTCACACAGTACCCTCAGTCAAGACATGGTTGTTTATGAACTTACTTAATATATGTCCAAATGTTTGTGGACACCCCTTCTAATGAATGCATTCAACTACTGTAAGATGCCCCCATTGATGACACAGATGTTCAAATGCACACACAGCTTGTCTAGTCCCTGTAGAGAAGTACTGCCAATAGAGTAGGACTCTCTGGAACATATAAACATGAACCAATTGGCACCATGTCCAGTGCCAGGTGTGAGCTAGAGGAGTATAGTATAATGCTGTGTATAGAGCTGTGGAGCAGTGCAACTGTTTTTTCTGGAATGATAGTGCTACATCCAGAACTTTGGTGATAAGTTGGTGATGTCACGATGTGGTGATCATCCAGCATCCTGACCTCACTTATACTCATCACTGAATGCAGTCAAATCCTCACAGCAATGCTCCAAAATCTAGAAGAAAGCCTGTGACAGATACTCCAAGAAAACAATGAAGAAGAAACAATGAATGAGCATGTATCCCAATACTTCTGACAATGCAGTGTCATTTATTATTTTTTGTATTAAATCTATGAGGCTAATAATTCTTAAATAATAAATGCACAACTAAATTGTTGCATTTGCCTCAAACCATGCTGAGGCATTCTCTTATTATTTTTAACCTCTAAAATCCAGTTAGTGTTATTAGATTGACTGGTTGAAGGGTGTGGGTTAATTCACCAAAACCAGTCATAGTTCATTTTTACATGATTATTTTCTAATGCCTTTTTAAACAATTTATAACTAAACAAGATGTTTTTGATACTGTGCTTTTAAGACTCATTAAAATAAATAATCTCTGCTCCGATTGGTTCACATTTATAAAGTAGCCTAGGCTGAAACACTCCTTATAACTTCGGCATAAATGAGTGAGCCTAAACAGCTCAAGATGTCAATGTTTTCTGTGACACCTATTAATTACTATTAATCAATTAAAGCTATTGATTAATAAATGCACCTATAAATTAATAAACATCACCTATTTTTATCTTTAAATGGCAACTTTTTCTGAAAGATAATGAATTTGCATCTCTATATTCCAACTGCATTAATTATTTAATTAACAATATTTAATTCATTATTAATATTCTTCTTCTTCTTATTATTATTATTATTAATTATTATTCAATTCTCTGAAGTATTTGTGCTGCACTCCATTAATGAATAATATAAAATATATAATATAAAATAGGAATATTCATTATTATTATTATTATTATTATTATTAAAAGTACTTACATTCTGCATTGCTCTTCAGTCTTACAATGTGTTGTGTGTGCCTGTTACAGTTATTTCTTTGTGCCTATAAATCAAACCTTTACTAATATACCCACCTTATTCATCAAGACATATCAGGTCAGTGCAGTGCTACTGTATTAGTAATGATGAACGTGCACATTTACCTACAGTAAAAGAAAAAGAACTAGTGCAGTGTAATACCTTGGTGATGGCAGTGAAGACCTTCTCCAGAATGGCATTGGGTTGAGCCTTCTGAGGCCCATTCGCTTGTATTTTCAGAGCCAGTGCACATGGTCTTGCAATGAATCTGCAACAATATAACAACATCGTAACATTGTATTGATTCCAGTCTGACATTCAGAGGTTTGTAAAAATAAACATGTCAATGCTACTTATAACAACACATCCTGTCATCTGTCAGGTGTATATCTGTGTTGGAATTATGCCCGGTGACAGTTTTTTCATTTCTAATCAGGAAAGCAAACCACAACATTAACATCAACAGCATTCTTTGCTCCAAACAACGTGACATAACCTGAGGCCATCATTAGTGAGTTTTTATGTAAGATTACTTTTTGTACTCAATAGTGGATATGTGGTCCTATTAGGCCTTATGTACAATGCCAAACTGGTCTTTTCTCTGTTTAGAGAAGACAACAACACTGAATACATCAAGCACCAATTCTAGCAAACAGGAAATAGCTGACTAACCCATTATAACTCATGAGCTTGAAAAGTTTTTATAGTTGCAAGAATTTGTTACCCAATTGTCTCCCCAATATGTTTTGTAGCCAATCGACCAGCTCATTCATTGACTCTCCCAATCACTTGTAATGTCCCTGACTCTAGGAGGATGCAGACTAACACTCCAATGCATGTGAAGTCAAGCTCCGCCTCTTTTTCGAACTGCTGCCAATACATCGGGCATTCAAAGTGTTTTGAGAAAATCGCAGGATCCCTGGTTCTGATGGATCGCCTGGCAGATGCTTGAGCCAACTGATATTACTTAGTAGTGCTGCGAAAAGAGTGCCATCTCACCTGCCCAGAGAGTGAACGAGTAATTTTTGCTCTCCTGGGCTTGCTATTCTGACTACCCAGGCCCTGAATTACCTGTATCAATAACTAATAAAATGTGATCTGAGCAACATCATAATCAGAACCAGATTTATTGGCCAAGTATGCTGACACACAGAAGGAATTTGTTTCAGGCCATCAGTGTCTCTCCAGTATTATACACAATATCTACTATACAGGTCATGTACATATAATATCTAAGTTACAAGTAAAGACAAACACAATCAAACTAAACTAACATGCAAACAGTTGTACTGTTCATGTCTTTTATTGAGCAAACTGAGTAAAAAGCCACAGTGCCAGCTAGAAAAAATTAAGTGAATTGTATATCCTCATTTAGCATCACTTACATGAAACATTTTTTATTGAAGAGGAATATTGGACTATTCTTCAATGCAAATGGATTTCAGTTCATCAATATTTCTGGGATGCCTTGTGTGCACAGCATCTCAGGGTTAAGGTGTGGATTCCTACATGGCAAATCAAAAACACATTTACTTTACCTTTAAATGTGTCATATGGGACACTGTCTTGTTTTATCACCCAATGCCTTTTAAATCATGGACTGCTGCCCTTATATTCTCCTGTAAAATATTTAATTATACCTTTGAATACATTGTTACCTCTAACACAAGGCATCCAAGAACTAAGGCAGTAAAGCAGCCCCAAACCATGTTGCTCCCTCCACCATACTTCACAGCTGGGGTGGGGTTTTGGTGTTCGTGTGCATAGTTTTATGCAGTTGGGCATTTAAAATTTACACAGAAGAATTCTGTGTCTTCTAGATCAGCGATTCTCAACTGGTGGGTCCCGACCCAAAAGTAGGTTGCGGACATGTTCTGGGTGGGTCGCAGACAGTTTGTAAAAAAAAATACATTTTAAAACAATAAAAAAAAAATTTAAAGCATATTTCATGATGTACTCGTCGTTTATTTTGAACAAAAAAACACAGAGAGGCAGCGTCAGACGCGGGCAGCATACTCGTTGCCATGGTAACCACCATTTGTTTGCCCGTTACCCTTCTCTTTAAATTTGTGATGAAGTTCAGAGGCAAGATGGCAAAACGCAAATATAACCCGGAACATCTGAAATATGGATTTTTACTCATTGGGGACAAACACGGACAGAAACCTCAGTGTATTGTTTGTAATGAAGTGCTGGGCATGAAAACATCCAAAGTAATGCGACATTTACAAACGAAACATGTCTGTCAAGCCAAGCCGGTAGAGCTTTTTATAAAGAGGACTTAATGAGCTGAAGGCACGGACGTAATTTGGGGGTGGTACCGGACATGTCACTTTCGCTTTTTAAAAAGGCAGTTTTGGTCTCCTGTAGTTTTTACCTTCCAAAAACAATGTTACATTGTATTAAAAGGAGACGAGTCAAGATTTGGAATCAGCAGAAATTCAAGCCGCTCATTCTGAAGCCTGTTTAACTTTAGACCACGCACAAGCTCATCGATTGGCGCTCCCGTTTCTTGTTAACGTGTGATTGGCTCTCCCCGCTGTCACTCCACAAAAAGCATCTGAACTTGTAAACCAGTGTTTTGCAAGTTAGCCAGCAGTCCGTGTTCACCTTCCACTGTAAGTTGTTAAGATGTTGGATGTTTGTTCTGTCGGTGTCACGTCAGTTAAATGTATTTTAATATCAGAGGTTTCATATTAAAACCATTAACATTAATATTTTAACCTGTGTCTGTGCGTGCGTGTACCAGTCTGTGATAAGCCGTCCATTTACACGCCTCCAAGTTGAACTTTTGTCAAACTAATTGAGAATTTCTGCTTATTTTTACTCAGAAATTAGGTATAATTTTATGTAAATGAGGTCTGTTGAGCATACAGTCCAAACATTAGTGTAAAATTGGTCATAATGCGTTGCAGTGAAGTTGACTGAAAAAGGTGAATTGATTGATAATTTTATGCTACATGCTTTTAACAGTTTATACATATTTAATATGTAATTATGCATTATTTCTTTAATGATAAATATACATTTTATAATTGTATTATTAATAGCACTTAGTTATTAATAGTTATATACTAATATAATAGTTATTATTAGTATATTATTAATTTTAATAATTAAAATATAAAATATAATTTGTAAATAATGTACTGTAATAATAATAATAATAGTTATTAGTTTAATAATAGTAATGTAATTCATAATATTAATTTATGTTCCAGCACTCCATCCTGCCAGTCGTGTCCCCCCGAAATCTCAAGGCTATTTTTTAAAAATAAATATGTTTGGGTTGCATTCTATAAAAGTGGGTCATGACTTAATGACCATGAGGCAATGTGGGTCCCAGACTAAGACCAGTTGAGAACCCCTGTTCTAGATGGTCTTGGAAAAACAGGCCCACAATGGGAAGCATTTTTTTTACAGCAATAGTGAGCCATGTTTATGTGAACAGCAGCACCTTAATACATGGTGTCTATGAATTCTATTATTGTTAAGTGTTTTTCTAATAGTGAACACACAAACAGGTGTTTTAAAGGTTGTAGAGTCTTCTACAGGTTTATTGTCATAACCTTTGTGTTCCTTCTCATCTATTCAGTCTGGTGTGCTCTTGCAGTAATCTTAATAGAATGCCCAGTCCTAGGGAGAGTAGCAACAGTTCTGCATTTTATCCATTTGTAGACAATTTGTCTAACCATGCATTGACGTACACGCATCAATGTGCATCTCCATAACATGTCTTCTGAAAGACTAACCAAAGATTTGCACTAATCAATCGGTCGTGAGAAGAACAGATTTGTCAGTAACTAGGGATTGTGTGTCTTTATTTAATGGATAAAGGGCAGTGAAACCCACACTGCCCATCTCATCTACTTAAATGAAACACCTTTTGTTAATTAGCTCTTGGAGAAGGTTGACTTTTTCTCGAATGTGCTGTGGGTGTTGTGTGGAAATAAATGGTGACTGATGAGAGAATGGAGTGAAAGAAAGAGATTTGGTTCATTGAGAGCTTACATAAAAGATTGTTCCACCCACTGCAGCGTCAGAAGTGAATGTTTAGTCACTGTGTTCAATAAAAGACACGAACGGTACAACTCTTACTAATGAAGTTAAAAAACAGCAGGTCAGTGAATTCCAAACCAAAAATATTGAATGCTTTTAAAGAGTGCCTTCATCTATTGGTCTGGAGAGAACGTCTTCAACTCTGTACACTACTTGGGAGAGCTTATGTGGAGGAAAAAGAAACTAAAATCCATTAAAAAATCAGATACCAGCTTATTACACAGGCTTATTAAAGAATAATACAGGCTTAGCAATTATAATCAGCTGTATGACCTAAAGATTAGAGAAGTGGGCTTGGGACCAAAAGGTCGCTGGCTTGATCCTCTTGACGGCAGGAAAATAAGCGAAAGTGATGTAAATGAACAGCGCTTCCCCCTCCATAAACACCCACAGCTGGAGTGCTGTAAGCAAGGCCTCCAACTGCTCCCCAGGCACTGTGGTTGATGGGGCTGCCCTGCTCTGTGTGTTTATGTGCTCATTGCCCTCTAGCATGTGCATGCTCACTAGTGTGTGTGTGTGTGTGTGTGTTCACTGATGGGATAAAGGAGGTCAAATTTCAGTGTGTAACACAGTGATGAAAGAGATGGTTTTCTTCTTAAAAGACCTACTGACTTAATACACAGTCATATCAGAAAATGATGACCTCCCCTGGTTCAGAATTATCTCATCTTGTGATGCCATAGATGTCATGTGACAGGGTTTGCTGCATGTATAAATAAGTGAGCACACCAGTCAGTTGTAGCATCTCAGAAACCACAAATTTTGTGGGATGTTCTAGAGCTGCTGTAGTTAAGGTACCTATAATGGACTTATCAAACGACATAACAGTGGTGCCCCAGTAGCCACTGATGCCAGAGGGGCATCACAGTGGACCAGTTAACCTCTATAATGAGCACATGCGCAACAAGGAAAGTGTCAGCAGTCACTATTGAGAGAACACTGTTATGTCTGGGTCTGCAATGCAGATGCATGGTTAAGGTGGTCGTGATGTTCTGGTATGATTGTGTAGAAAGCTCTGGGGTGCAAAAATTGAGTAAAAAAATCTAAACCTTTTCTTAATACTAAGGTTAAACCCTGTCTCACACAGCAGTATCCATAACCATTTCATGTATTATTTAACTGTAATGCAGTTTTAGAGGCATTAAACAATTCCAGCACTTGGTTTCTATCACCACCATTGTGAACAACTCTGTTTCTCAAGAATGCCACGTTTCTTATCAAACCACACTGCATGACTATTTATATCTTTCTCCTTTAAAGAGAACAGACAGTAGAAGCAATATGCCAGAGTAAAGCTTAATTATCAACAAATGAGTTCAGAACATGTGTCCAGATGTTGCAAGGAGGAGACTCAAGTCTATAAAAGCTTGTGCTGTAATCCACCCACGGCTGAAATATAAATACAAGTTTGATTTTGTAACATACTCTCATTAGTAGAACACTTGAAGGCAAAAAAAACAAAGGCAACCTGGTGCAAACTATCCAATAAGCATTTTATACACAATGTATAAATGCACAAGATGTAACCGATACCGATCTCCTCATGGCATGTTCTTACTTTAAATATCAAAAGAAAATGAACCCCCACAATGCTACTAGCTAACTAGGTGACATTACCAGTGCTTGTCTAATCTGTCAACTTCATTCTTTCTCTACAACATTAAAGAAAATGACTTTATTCTGAGTTTCCAAAACCTGCCTCCAGAAACCCTTCAAAGATCTGAGTTTTCTGAAGTTGACTCAGAGTTTTAACTCCTGCTACTGGAATCAATAAAATCGACTCCTTGACTCCACTTAAACTAACAGCACCCAGGCGATAGAGAACAGGTGCTACTGTAAATGGATACATTTTACTGTGTAAATCAAAAATAGAATAAAAAATAATAAAATAAATTAGAATAAAAAAATAATCTCAAAAATTAGAATATATAACATCACTTCATTTAAGGTAGACTATATATTATATATTTTATAATCATTAGACCTTAAGTGACATATTTGAAACTTTTTTTGTCCTACTGTTTTGACTAATCGCTCATGAAAATCAGGAATGCAGACTCTCACATTATTTGAATATTTAATGCAACATCCCGACTTCAGGCTGTTCATTACTTCTAATCACACTCATCAGAAATATTAACAATTTCTGAAATACTTCTCCAAGCATCATTTTTCTTTGTTTATGTCCTGAGAGAGCTGTAAAGATATATTGTTTGAAACAGCGACGATCAATTTTTCCTCCACTTCTACAGTAGGAACTAAAGGGTCATAACTGTTTCAGAGTAGCAGATATTTACATTTATGTTTACGGCATTTGGTAGACGCTCTTATATAGAGTGACGTAAAAAAGTGCTTTGATTCCATTAAGAGAATCATCTCAGCTAGTACAGACAAGTTAGAGTCCAAAATACTCTTCAGTTCAGACACTGTTACAACTAAACCATCACTAATACCTAGAAAGAAGGAAAGATACACAATTATACACAATATAAGAGCTTTACAGCATTACAATAAGTGTATAAATCTACCACTCTGTTCAATTTCAACTGGTAATTGCCAAATCACTTCAATCTTAATATGCATAAAGTTCAACATTGCTTAACATTGTTGTCTAGTCAACTCCACCCATTTTCCATCACCAACATTTCTCCTGGTGCCAGAAATTGACATCCCTGGGCCCCGAGTGGCTCAGCAGGCTAAGACCCTGACACTATGACCAGAGGATCACGAGTTTGAATCCCGGTCATGCTGTCTGCCATCAACAGCCGTGGCCCAAGACAGCAAAAATTACCAGTGCTCTCTCTGGGCAGGTAGATGGTGCTCTCACTCTCTATCACTCACACATTGCAATGTCCACTGGCTCAAGATTCTACTGATTGGTCCATTCGGAGCTGGGAATTCTGCACTTTCCTTTGAGCGCATTGGCTCCCCAGTGACGGTGTATCTTAGGTAGTTTGAAAAGAGGTGGTGGCTGCATCACATGCATCAGAGGAGGCTTGTGCTTGACTTCACCCTCTTAGAGTCAGGGACAGTGCAAAGTGATGGGGAGATCCCCTAGTGGATGGGTTAATTTGCTACTACATTGGGAAGGGGAAAATTTGGAAAAAGTTATAAAAGAGAAAAAAGAAAAAAGAAATTGACTGCTCTCATTGAAAATGAATGAAGTCTTTCTGCTTTGTTGCATTGTGTCACTGGGTGTGAATGCAGAGTAAACATTTTCACCAAAATTGAAATACTTCACCTGAATACTTCACTTATGAAAAATGTGTTGCTGCAAACATACATGCATTTGTACATTCTCTTACTCAAACACTGACACCTTACTTACAAAGCCAAATCAATGGGAAAACAGTCTTCTATCCTCTGTGGTCCAGGACTGAATCTTCACGTTAACTGTGGCCATTTATCATGCTTATTGCTACTGTAAATGGCCAACTTAGTTAAAACTGTATAAAATAAGACAACAATGTAAATAAAGCACACTAGCAAAATATACTGTGATCAGGCTCTGAAGTACTGAAGGCACACTCTTTCTACAGCTGATTAATAATGACCACTGAAAGACTGTGTCTGGGTCTCCTGCAAAAAATGAGTACTGGGGACTATAGAGCAGATGGTCAGTTTAACACCAAAACACAAAATGACATCACATCATACTGTCCCGTTACACACTTCCTTCCAGACATTAACCATTAACCCCCTGGAGTCGGTGCTCTTGTCAGAGGCATATTAACAGAATTTCGCAAAAATACTTATATAACTCTGCAAGACTGTATCCTAGCAAAACAAAACATACTATATATATATATATATATATATATATATATATATAGCTTAAATCTAAGTATATGTCAGATATTTGTGAGAGGAGCTTAAATAAGCAGAGACATGTTTTTCAGAGCGAATCAGGCAGCTGTCGCTTTTCCCCACCAAATGACGTGAATGCTCCGTCATTCACATGGTGACAGTATGCTGACATGGGAATTCTGCACATTCCATTGGTAGTTCACCTGCCATGGATTGTATAAAATGTGAACCTGAACAAAACTCATCTCATAAATATTCAATCTAGGAAACACTGAATGATTGAAACAAGCTTTATAAATAAAACCATATGTAATTACTTCCTTAACTGTCTGACTTTTTCAATCTATCTACTTATGATTACTTTTGAAAACCACAATAACTAACCACAAAATATTTAGCTTATTTCCTCACTGCTGTGTTTTGCCTTTTCATTGTTATTTTCTCTTCCTTTTTCTCTCTATTTTTGTAATTTTATTTTATTTGAAAACTTTATTTAAAAAATGAAAAAAAAGACATACAATTTCTAAAAACTGTAATGAGCAGTGTGTAGCCAACACCTCTGTTTATTCAGTTCTGAGCTCTAAAGTCTTGGCTAGAAATGTTTAGAAGTGTTTTTTTTTTTTCAAAATATATCAGCACATCTGAAAAAAATGAAAACAGGTTTTTGGAAAGTCTAAATTTAGAGCAGATTTAATCAAAATATAGATTTATGACACTCTTACTGTTTTGACACTGTTGTTGCTGAGTTTGTGCTGAACAAAAGCCTGTGTACACTTTGGGGAAAAAAATTAGATTATTTTTTGTATGAAAATCAAGGCTTGTCAGACTACATCAGAGTATCTGAAATATCCTTAGACTCCAGAGGTTTAAGGGGCAGATAACTACTAACATACAGCTACAGGTTACCTGAAAGATGAAAGGTCATATTGCTGCTCTCTGCACTAGCATTAAAATATTTTGTGCGTAATGTATAATTTAGTCAATGACGATGTTGCTGTTCTTACAAAGCCCACATTCTGTCTTTCTTCTTTTTCATTTTTTCTCCAAAGGTCTCCAAATGACATTTGTGTGGGTTTATGTACCAAAAAGATTTATAACTCAGTTTTACATGATCATTATTCAACTTCTCTTTATCCTTTACAGTCTTACTTTTGTCAGATGCACTCAGTGAGCCAAAGCATTTTATTTTGCTTCTTTATTTCAGAACTGAAGTATCAAGGATATCATTGCTGACAAACACTAGTACTCAATAGTCACTCAAACAGCCACAGCCTAGTTGTTATACAGTCATGGCTGAAAGTGTTTGGCACCCCTGAATTTTTGAAGTACCCCTGAAGTATTTCTCCCAGGAAATTATTGCAATTACACATGTTTTGTTATACACATGTTTATTTCCTTTGTGTGTATTGGAACAATGCAAAAAAAAAAAAAAACAGGAAAAAAAGGCAAATTTGACATAATTTCACACAAAACTCCAAAAATGGCCTGGACAAAATTATTGGCACCCTCAACTTAATATCTGGTTGCACACCCTTTGGAAAAAATAACTGAAATCAATCACTTCCTATAACCATCAACAAGCTTCTTACACCTCTCAACTGGAATTTTGGACCACTCTTTTTTTGCAAACAGCTCCAAGTCTCTCATATTTGAAGGGTGCCTTCTCCCAACAGCAAATTTTAAGATCTCTCCACAGGTGTTCAATGGGATTTAGATCCGGACTCACTGCTGGCCACTTTAGAACTCTCCAGCGCTTTGTTTCCACCAATTTCTGGGTGCTTTTTGAAGTATGTTTGGAGTCATTGTCCTGGTAGAAGACCCATGACCTAGGACGCAATCCCAGCTTTCTGACACTGGGCCCTACATTGCGACCCAAAATCCTTTGGTAATCTTCAGATTTCATGATGCCTTGCACACAGTCAAGGCACCCAGTTCCAGAGGCAGCAAAACAATCCCAAAACATCTCTGAACCTCCACCATATTTGACTGTAGGTACTGTGTTCTTTTCTTTGTAGACCTCATTCCTTTTTCGGTAAACAGTAGAATGATGTGCTTTACCAAAAAGCTCTATCTTAGTCTCATCTGTCCACAAGATGT
>BRDA01006710.1:7757-23611 GCA_036984385.1 Crenuchus spilurus
CTTGAGCAAGATAACCCAAAAGAAACGTGTAAAGAGGATAGAATAGTCTTCATATGAGTGCTATTATTCATGACTAGATGGTTGCCATACTTCAGCACTCTAATTAGACTACTTCTATTAGAAGACTTAGAGTACCTGAGTTGGACCTCTTACTAACAGCTTCTCCAAATATCCAGTCTTCTGTTTTTAAAATGATGTCTTTAGTGGGTTGTTCCTTTAATCAGCAATTTAATACTTTTTCAGTGCTGAAGATCAAAGGTGAGGACTTCCATTTATGAAGGATATCTGCACACCTAAGTCGTTCTAAGTAAGAATTCTGAGCAGAGCTGGCGTGACCATCGCCCCCAGTGCACATAAATAGTGCATGAAAGCATAGTGTTAAAAGAAGAGAGCAGGGCCTGAGTATGCTCGCAGGACGGGCTGTGCTGATGAGAGAGTTTCTAACACACACTGACAGTCCACAGCCTGAAAACCGAAAAAGAAAGCAAGAGAGAATACTCTCACGAATCCTGTCTCCCCCACTCACTCTCTCTTTTGCTCTCGCCCTCTCTTTCATACTCTCTCAAAGGAGTATTTAGTAATCAATACAAATGTTTCTGAAACTTAATTTCAAATACAGTCATGTCCACAGTGATGGTTTTTTTTTGCCAGCTATTAACTTTCTTTCATGCAAATACAGTGGGTACACATACCCCTTGAACTTTTTCACATTTTGTCACCTTGCAACCACAAGCTTAAATGTATTTTGTTGAGATTTGGTAACACTTTATAATTAGAAAAGTGCATTTCCTGAAGGAAACGCGGGATGTTGCGCATTGCTAACATGGCCCACAAGCTAAGGTATCCCAGTTGGTTTGTAAGGTGATGCTGTGGTATCTGTCGTGGTTGCTATGGTGTTCCTAAGTGGTTGCTAGGTGGTTCTTACGGTATCCATGGTGGTTGCTAAGGTGTTGCTATGGTATCCGAGGTGGTTGCTAAGGTGTTGCTATGGCCTGCGAGGTGGTTGCTATGGCCTGCGAGGCGGTTGCCTAGGTTTGCTATGGTATCCGTGGTGGTTGCCATGTCTGTATGTGAAAATGAATGGGAATGAATGTGAGGAATGAGGGATGAAAAGATGACAAACCTGCACTAGAGCTCTGTTACCTGCCCTGATGGAGTACATCAATTTTGGTGGCTGTTGGGACACAGAAACTCTGTGGCTTGAGAATATGTGAAAATGAATGGATGTCAATGGGAGGAACGAGGGAAGAAAAGATGACAAAAAGAGGAGTGTGGGTCAGTATGGCTCTGTTACCTGCCATGATGTAGTATATCAATTTTATTTGTTGTCTGGCAAAAGGAAGCCTGGAATTTGATATGGGTGAAAATGAATGGAAGTCAATGGGACGAAAAAGGGATGGCAATAAAACGACAAATAAACGAGTGCGGGTCAAAATAACAGTGAATTTGTGCTCAGGGGCCTGCCCTGATATAGTGTATCCTAAACGGTGCGAATCGGTCAAGCAGAAGTACAGTAGATGAGCATGCATTTTTATTCCCCATTCATTCTCTATGGGGAAAAAATTAAGATTAAGGAAGTTTTTAGGAAAACCGCATATCCGATCAAAATTCTGTATACAAGCCCGGATCACACAATCGGACAGAACAATCTGGAGTTGGAACGGTGTCTATCTCGAAAACTGTGGGACAAAAATCTGGCAGAAGAAGAAAAAGAAGAATATAAATCGAATAACAGTATGTTGCGCAACTTTCATTAATAGCTCATTGATTAATAACTGAACAAATAATTAGTTCATGAGAATTTCATTAAATGATTTACTAATGATTTGTTAACATTTGCAAAAATGAATACAATCATTAGTAACTACATGAACTGTCATTTATAAACATTTGTTCATGTTCAAATTCTCATGAACTAATGATTTTTTCACATTTATTAATAATTAGTTAATGGCTTATTAATGAGTTATTATAAAGTGTTACCCGAGATGTTAAGTGACAGACCAACACTTTTAATCAAATAAAAAACGTATTCAGCCCCCTGTACTCTGATACCTCTAAACAAAATCCAGTGCAATCAATTACCTTCAGAAGTCACTTAATTAGTTAATAGAGACCAGCTGTGTGTAATTTAGTCTCAGTATAAATACACCTGTTCTGTGAAGGTCTCAGTGGTTTGTTAGAGAACACTAGTGAATTGAACTGCAAACCTACCAAGACATGGCCGTCCACCTAAACTGACAGACCGAGCAAGGAGAGCACTGGTCAGAGACGCAGCCAAGAGGCTCATGGTCACTCTGGAGGAGCTGCAGAAATCCACAGCTCAGGTGGGAGAATCTGTACACAGGACAACTATAAGTCTGCACTCCACAAATCTGGCCTTTATGGAAGAGTGGCAAGAAGAAAACTATTGTTGAAAGAAAAACATAAGTGCCATTTGCAAGCCTTCACAGAACAGGTGTATTTATACTGAGACTAAATTGCACACAGCTGGACTCTATTAACTAATTAAGTGACTTCTGAAGGTAATTGATTGCACTGGATTGTGTTTAGAGGTATCAGAGTACAGGGGGTTGAATACTTTTGCACGTCACACTTTTAAGATTTTTATTTGAATAAAATTTTGAAAATCATGAATCATTTTCATTTCCTTTCACAATTATGTGGTACGTTGTGTTGGTCTGTCACTTAAAATCTCAATGAAATACATTTACATTTGTGGTTGTAAGGTGACAATGTGAAAAAGTTCAAGGGGTATGAACACTTTCCGTACCCACTGTATATTACTTCTAGCAGATCGTTAGCATCATATCTGCTGGCAGTATTAACATTACAGGAAAAGGTTAAACCTCAAACGTAAGTAACTTTATCCCAAGCCACCGTCCAGTCAACAGTTTTTTTTAAATGCATTTTATTTCTAGTATTTGCCTCTCAGTGTAGTAGCAGCAGCCAATTAACTCATCCCATCCACTAGGGGGCTCTCGCCATCACTTTTGCAATGTCCCTGACTCTAGGAGGGTTAAGACAAACACAAGCCTCCTCCGTTGCATGTGAAGTGGCCACCGTCTCTTTTTAAACTACCGCTGATACACCGTCACTGGGGAGCCAACACACTTGGAGGAAAGTGCAGGATCCCCAGCTCTGATGGACCAATCAGTAGTAGGGCTGGGCGATATGGCTAAAAACTGTATAACGATATAAGTACTTCATATCGGTCGATATCGATAATTATTGAATTTTTTTTACCTATTTAAAATAAGGACTATGAGAAAAATATGCTACATTTAAACATTTAAACATCACAAGCGGGTGCATTTAAAGCGGAATCTTTGCTCTGGTTTATTCCAATGAAAAAAAAATATACCGAACGTTCTATCGAGCGCATTTTCTATTGATATTGATTACGTATCTATTGCGATACATATCGTTATCATTTTATCGCCCAGCACTAATCAGTAGACACCTGTAGTAGCATGACTGGGATTCAAACACACGATCCTCTGGTTGTAGTGACAGCCGCTTATGTCGCTGAACCACTCGGGGCAACAATAAACAATTTTTACTGGATTATTCATCATGTACTGCTTGCAGTGTAAAGTAAAGCTGGTGTGATGTATTGAATCGACAGGGACTATATTTCAAAGTAATGGTTCATCTAAAAATCTGATTTATACATTTACAATCATTGGCCTCAGTGAAGGCGCACCAGGACACCAAACACGTTAGCTACTTGCCTGGAGTATGGCGTACGGACAAAGTATTGGGACACCTGCTCATTCTTTGTTTCTTCCAAAGTCAAGGGTATCCAACTCTGGGAAAACTGTGTCTACTTTGCAATGAAGACTTTTTACTAGATTGTGGAGCATTGCTGTGAGGATTTGATTGCATTCAACAATTAGTGAGGTCAGGATGTTGGATTACCACCACCCCACCTTCCCAACTCATCCCAAAAATATTGGACGGAGCACCATCATTCCAGAGCTCCACAGCTCAAAGCTTGGTGGGCTTTATACCCCTCTCGCCTGCACCTGGCAGTAGCCATGGTAGTACTTCTCTACAGGGACTAGACAATCTGTGTCGGCAATGGATATCTGAATGCATTCATTAGAAGGGGTGTCCACATATATTTGGATACACTTCTGAATGAAAGGTGTTGATTCACTCTCTCTACTTGTGTAATAAGATTTGGTTCTTAAGGGATCTACTCAAGCAGACATCCATCATGACTGACTGACTCATTTGCTCCATTGCTGTTGGGAAATGTGTTCTGTATGCAGTCTGCACACATCAGTATCTGCTTTACATGTCCTATTTATTTTCAAAGTAAACACACTGCAGTTTGAGTCACTGAGTAGCGTCAGTATTTGTTCTGTAGATAATCTGAACTCACCGAGATGTGTTGGTGTGCCTTATTGAATGATTTCTGATCTTTCTTGCAGTACATCCACCACCGACTGATCCACCTGACCCCAGCAGACTATGACGACTTTGTTAACATCATCCGGAGTGCCCGTGGGGCTTTTTGTTTGACCCCGGTGGGCATGATGCAGTTCAACGACATCCTGCAGAACCTGAAGAGGGGAAAGCAGACCAAGGAGCTGTGGCAGAGGATCTCGCTGGAGATGGCCACGTTTTCACCCTGAGTGCTCCACACGCCAGCTGGGACTCAACTGCAGCTTAGAGCTCGAGCCCGGCCCAGTCTGACCCACAGCCCACCCACCGAGACACAAACCCATCACTGGCAGCACAATCAGTCCTCTCGGCCCTGTAATACTCCAGGATGGTAATCAATGTGTAATCTCGCGGAGTTGCCAAGGCATGGGAGTAATTCAAATCTAAGGGGTTTTGTTCCCTTAAGTTGTCGAGCTCATTGTCGTGTCTGATTTTTACTTTTTTGTGTGTGTGTGCGTGTGAAGTCGAGTAACTTATGACTAGTGTTTATCCTCAGAATTCTGTCTTTTTTTCCTTTTCACTGAACTCTGTTGATGCTCTGTGCTCTCCTCCCCTGAATTTGTTTAGATGGTTGTTGAAATCCAAAGTTTTTTTTTTTTTTTTTTCCTTTGATTTGTTTTCTTGATGTTCGTTTGTTCGTTCAAATTTGAATGAAACCACTAATGTCAGACTCATACTGCAACATTCCTCTGCCATGGAGGAGTGAGCCTCCACCGGTCATCAACAAATTTCAACTTTGGATATTCGCACCGTGTATAAACGAGGGAAGAAAAAAAAAGTTTGTTAAAAGAATTAAACAAACATTTAATATGAAACAATAATCTGAGTACGGGTGAGGATTCTTCTGTTTTATTTTTTTTGTTTTTTGATATTTTGTATAGTACGGTATGTCTGCAGAGAGCAGTTTGAGGAATGAGAGTGTTAAGTGATTACTATGTGAGTTCCTATTTCCAATTAGCTTGTTGGTTGCACTGGGTAAGCGTTTGGAACACAGGTCTGGCTGGACCAGATTTTTTAAAAGAGCTTAAATGACGGCCTGTTTCAGTTAAGTTTACCTCTTGACTTTGGATTTTGGAGTTGTTTTTTTTTTTTTTTTTTTTTTTAATTATTACCAGCAAGTGTTTGAACATTCAAAGAGAAAGCAGTATTCTTTCAAAGCTGAATTAACATCTGTCTCTTTGTCTTTCTTACTCTCTTGCCCTCAACCAGTTTAGCTCGGCCTAGACAGGTGGTCCATCAAAGGAAAAGCCGAATCCCTGTGTTCCACTCTTAAGTCCAGTGCTAGCTTTGGAGCTCACTAGTAGAGAGTGTCTGTGTAGAAAATGTACTGTGATATTTTTGTATTCTTCAAAGTGTAGCTTGGTTGGGAAAAAGATTATATATATAAATATATATATGAATATATAAACTGTGCTGATTGCAAGAGGCTGTAATCTAGACTAAAGGAAAAAAAAACTAAAAGTGGAACAGACAAAAAGCAATATTGAAAATGTAGAGTTTACTTAATAAAGATAACTCAAAACACTAATTTTGTGGTTTTGATGTGTGTTGCGCAGTGATTTTGAGCTCATGCCCTGTGCCAAATCCTCATTTCCATTAATCATTCAAGATAAGGCAGTATACTCATCTCTTCTTTAGGCAGGAAAGATAAATTAAAATGGACTAACCACCAAGATGGACTTGCACTCAAGAATTAAATGAGGATTAAAACTTTTTAAAAGACCAATGAAATGTAGATTATTTTTCGTATTTGGTTCTAGCACAGAAGTGGATGTAAAGGAAAGGGACTGTATGTGATATAAACAGACTTGGCTGTTGGGTCCTTAGAAGCTCTTTTCAAGTTGATTGATTATTATTGCTATTAATGAAAAGTATTATTAATCAAAGGAAGATAAATGATTGCACTGAAAACTCTTAGCAGTAAAGATTAATACTAAGTTTTGGAGAAACTGGCACTGAAGCTATATTACACCTTTAATAAACCACCAGGTGGCGCTCTAGGGTGAATTTTGAACCTCAATCTGATTGTAAAGCAAGTGGAACCGGTCAAGTCATAAATATCTTATTTTCCATGTGATTTCTGTTTGTAATTTTCTTTTTCAACTGATTAATTTTAAAATTAGACTTATTCCCTCCACAAAATGTTAGAGTGTGGTCAGTAAAGCAGTACACTGCTAACCAGCGTCTATACGTGGTTATGTGTACAGCTTTGTGTTACTTAAATTTGTAGGCAACTACAAACACGGGATACATTTGACGTTCATGCATTACAAGTTCAGTACGGAGGTAAATTACAGAACTCCGAAGACAAAAAGTGACATTTAACTATTTATATTTTGAAATACCTATAAGAAAACGTACTGTATACTGATACGTCTTCATTTGCGGAGAACTTCCCACAACAAAAAAACTTGCCCCCTAATAGAGCCTCTTACCTGGGGCAAAAAAGGCTAAAAGGAGGCGCTTTCTTGTGGCATGAACTATTGTGCTGTTGTGAAGAGGGTGTACAAATGAGTTTTTTTCCTCACTTGGACAAAATTAATAAATTTACGTGTGCATATTCTAAAATATACAATTATATACCAATAATACGTCTCGTTTTCAAAGTTTGTAACAAAATAGCCCCAAAGCACTCGAGCGGTCTCCCCTGTTTCTCAGGTTGATATGGTTTCGTCCAGAGTTTCGGCCAGGAGTAAGCGACCCAACATCATCAGAGCTCAGTGAAGATGGCGGCTTTGTGGACGATGCTGTCAACAAGACTTTAAATTTTGCGGGTTTTTGCTTAAACTAAGCAGGTACTCTAGTGTTCCTTTGTGGATAGGCGTGCTAAAGAGAGAGTCTATAGGTGAGTGAAGTTTGTTAAGCGTTTGGGTGCAGTGTTTTGCTCGTTTTGTTCGGCTCAGGCTGTGTGTAGCAGTGCAGCCCTGCTTCTGTAGCCGGCTCGGCTAACTTGTTGTTCCCAAACACACAGTCGTCCTCATGCCTTCATTTTCAGCCCGCGCTGAACTTTGTGTGAAAAACACACTGACTGTTTGACGGATATCAGGTGTTACCGGCTGTTTACTGGTTATAAATCTCAGTTTTTGAGTGGACTAGCCTCGGATGCTCAGTCAGAGATTTTGGTAACTAACACTGAGAGCTGAAGCGAAGTGACTGCGGTGGATGCTTCACTGTTTTGTCTGTGTTTACACAACACGTTGAAGTTTTTTCAGTTTTATTCTAGTTTAAATGTTGTTTGACTACTTTTAAAACATTTAAGGACTCCGTTTTAGTTTGCGTCGCATTTACGACACTTGTGCAGAGTTATTCCACCGCCTCTTCACAAGTAAAGCACATTTAAGAGGCAGGGTTGCCAAGTATCTACCACAACGTGTTTATAAAACCCGGTCTTCAGAGGCTCAAACTAACCCAGGTGTTTTAGAAGAAAACAGGCTATGAATAGCAGAATAACTACCAGCATACCTACTCTTAAATCTTCTATTAATCTCATTTTGTTTTTAATTCACTTGACTTTAATTTATACAGTTTCTACATTGATTCCAATAATATTTTAGGACATTATTATTGATATTAATATTTATTATTATTATTATTATTATTATATTTTTTTTTTTTTTTTTTTTTTTTTATATTTTGGGCCAGTCGAATTATTATTATTATTATTTTTATTATTATTATTATTGAAGTAGCCCAAAAACGCAAATTCTTTTTCAAACAAGCTGTTTGGCGTAAAAACCGCACACTGGCAACTATGTTAAGAGGTTAATTTGCACTGTTAGTAGTTTCTTATGAAACAAATAAATTGATAACATTTGTAGCTGTGACGTCACATCACTAATTATGTGCTTGGACTTTCTGCCTTAAACTGCTTTTGTTAATTTATTTGTCAATATTAGGTTCCTATTTTTTTAAAAGCATACGATAAACAAACAACATTTGTGTTCATAATTTAATAAAAAAATGTAAACTGTCATTTAATATTCATTACATATAATATGTCAAGCCTTTTTTTGTTTTACTGTTAATCAGTTTGTCTTATAGCTCATGACAGTCAGAAATCCAGAATCTCATATTATTAGAATATTTCATTTGGATTTTGTATAAGTTACTATTCAGACAGTACCAACAATAAAATAAAAGCTTGAAATATGTCAGTATGTGGCAGATTGAGGCTTGGAGTTAAATGAAAATGTGATTGAGATAACAACCATTAATCATATAAGCTAATAATTTATTCTACAGTCCAGCATTAGCAAGCATGGGTTATATATATTATATTTATTGAAGGGATTTATTCAAGGACGATTTCATTTCTGTCTCTTTTCTATAAATAAAAGTACAAATAGTCTGGAAAAATCAATAAATCAGAGCTTTAAATGGAGGTATGTAAACTAGAACTGTTACTACCTCTTTTACAGTGGAAGTAAAGTTAATTTTTGACCCAATTTTCCCCCCAATGTAGTGGTAGCCAGTCGACCCACCGATCCGCTATGACTCTCCCAAACACTGGTAATGTCGCTGACTCTAGGAGGGTGAAGACTAGCTTGTCAAGTCTCTTTTTGAATTGTTGATGCCTGTACATCGTCGCAGCAAATTTTACTCTCTCAGGCCCCAGCTGACGATGGCAAGCAGCAGGACTGCGATTCAAACTCGTGATCCTCTGTCAGTGCCTTAGTCTGCTGAGGCTTTTGTGTAAAAAATATGCAAAATGAGATTGATTAGGACACAGCACATACATTATATTTTGTACATTTTCTTTAACTAACAAACCTTTGAAGATGTGATGTTTTGTTTTTAGGGTTGAGCATACAGTGCGGAGTTGAACTGAGGTGGCCCTCTGCCAACAGGGAGGTCAGCTGACTAGAACACAGTATGTTGTCTAAGCCATGGTTTCCCTAGATGTCCTGGGCTCCATGACAGAACCTCTCTGAAAGTGTGCTGGAGGAAAAAACTCCAGAACTGCTGCTTTAGTGCCTCCTTATCTGCGGCACTGAACAGTTTTCCGGGCATCATAGGTAGACTCCTCAGGGTGTTCCTGTTCGGCTTGGGTTGAGCTAGCCAAACCTGGCAGTGACTGTAAGCCAGAGAAGCCACATGCTTGCCACAGTCTCTGGCACTGTAACTTGGTGCCTGAAGGGCAGTATCAGTGAGTTCCCTGGCAGTTGGCTCCTGTAGATTGGCAAATACAGTTCAGTGCACCTAGTGAATGACAAAGGGAATTCAGTGTGACAAGGTGTGCTGCAGTACCAGAGGCCCAAACATGGGCACCGTTCTTGTGTCTGCATTACATTTTTAAGCACATTTTAAGAACAATTCAATTTCTTAATCATACACACACATACTTTACATTTTTATATATTTTTTTACATTTTATTTTATATTTTATGTAACATTTTGCACTTTATTTTTAGATTCTGCTCTTTAAACTTATACTATTTAATCTGAATTTTTAATAGCTTTGTGTGGGCTCACTGTTGTCTAAGCATTTCACTGCACGTTGTACCATGGATCACTATGTATGTGACAAATAAAATTAGATTTGATGTGACATTGGAGTGAAGGTATGTGGTATTGACTGAGGACAAGTTTTTAAGCTACATTAACTGCAGTGAGAGTCTTACATTGTACTAATGCTCCATTAGCACTAGTATTGCCTTCTTTACGTAGAATAACTAAACTTGGCTTTTTTTGGCTTCATCTGCCCTTGTGGAGGGTCACGTGGACCTTAGGTACTGCCTAAATGAACTCCGATTCAGTGACATGAAGGGTATCTGACTAGGGCTGCCACAATTAGTCGACTAGTCATGATTATGTCGACTATTAAAATAGTGGACAACTAATTTAATAGTCGATGCGTCGTTTTTGTTTTTGTTTTTACTTTTGTTTTCTCTCCAAACTTCTGCGTTTTTCTCACCTTTTACTGCTGCGTCTTCATTTCTGTCCTTGACGCACATGCGCAGTAGTGGTAACCGTGGTAGGCCGTGGATGATGTCACAGGACGTTATATACAGACGGAGCTCAAAAGAGTGGGCCAAGATCATTTTAAGAAAATGAAAGAGAAACGTGTGCAAAATGTGCCTTCCACGGCAGCACAACTGCGATGCACGAGCACCTGAAGAGGAAGCATGTTGTGGTTGATTGTGACAATGATGAAGAGGGACCGTCATCTCGGTAAGCTAAATTGCTAGTTAGCTGCTAAACAGCGTAAACAGAGAGTAAACTTGCTGCTTACTCATATTTATAGCTGTAAAAGTTAACATTTGTGATGACGATTTGATTCATCAGCCTTAGAACACATTCATGTGTTTTCTGTAACGTTATAACAGTCATGTGTTTGAATAGGAATGCTAATGCTAACGTTTCTAACGTTATGTTTCAGTGCTATGTTTACACTTTATGCTAAACAGTTAAATGTTTGTTGCAACAAGCTGCATATTTCATTAAAGGTTTAATGAACTATGATCTTAATTGTTTTTATTTTTAGTAGCATATAGCTGAAATCTAATGACGGTTATATAATAACAGCTGCATTCTAGTGCAATAAGATGTATGTTTTATATTCAATCAGCGTATGATCCGATTAGTCGACTAATTGTAAAAATAATCGGTGATTAGTCGACTATAAAAAATAATCGTTTGTGGCAGCCCTATATCTGACATGCATTTGCTCTGAAATTTTGATCACTCGGCTTGCATTTTGAGTCCATTTTCCCCATATTGTCCACAACCAAGTGAACACAAGTACCAAAATACTTGAGTAACCATCTGAATGGAAAACGTGATGTGTAATACAATTCCAGTACATCGTTTTGCATGAGGCTGCTTTACTAGAACTTGTCCGCATAAAGAAATGTTGTTTCATGTCCTCATATCAACTGAACTGAGCATTTAAATCGCAGACTTTGGCTTTGCATGATAAGCTCTTCTGGTGTAATGTGAACTGTCACCAACATGCAACATTTCAAACATCATACAGCCTACCTGACTTAGGGGGTTTGAAATGAATCCGTTCTGGGTTTGGAGGCCAACTAGAGAGGGATATCCATCACTGAATGAGCTAGGGTCCGTTTAATAGGGTTCAGAAGAGGAAGAGCTCCACTGGATATGGTAGAGGACAAATTGAAGGTGGAATTTTCACGATCATGCAGTGAAGGGCGAGCAAATGTCAAACACTGTTACCTACGAAAGACTACAATAGACCTTGTTGATGCAGAACAATTAGTTCTTGATGTTCTATGATGAATGGGGGCTTTATGTGGTTCACACTTGATAAATCATAAACGTATGTGTTTTGGGAGTTCTTATGTGTCATTGGCACTTGATGTTTCTCTGACTAAACACTGTCTGAGTTTGGCTTCTTCCCTTTAAACTCTTCTGCCAGTTGGGCATCAGTATCATACTGCAGTTTCTTTACAAATGCAGGGCTCCAGCCAGAGCCGCCTTCAGATTATCTATACCAAGGCATGAAGGACACCTCGCGCCTCTTTATCTTTCTAAAGGCCGATTTATGCTTCTGTGTTGAATCTACATGTTTGAGAGTGTTTATATTTGTGCTTGGTTGCCTGATGCTCTGCAGTTACACCGCCTGAACACTGGTTGGTGAAGCTTTCTATGCCACTGTGTTGACTTCATTCATACATTCCATTAATGTTTACAAACCTTCTCACATCATCTCTTCTCAGCTTGATTCATGAACCATAAAAACTACAGTGGAGGCGGATGTTACCAAGTGTATTTTTGGGGAGGTGCATGTTTTGCTACAGTGTAGCAGGGTTGGCATTGGCTCATGAAACCTGTTAGCCATTATGGCTAAGGGGCTTAACTTTCTTAGCCACATAAGGATTTGACTAGCCACAGATTTAACAGCTACCTGTGGCGAAGACAGTTAGCCGCAGTAGCCACGCTTTAGCCACAGTTAGCCAATCTTAGCCACAGGCACTTACATGTACATGTACATCATATCAGAAATCCATTGGTGTAATGGATTTCTGATCATATTTACAGATATTTATAGATATTTACTCTCTGTAGGGCAAATAAGAGTGATAAAAATGGAAAATATAGAGCAACAATTGAATTCAAAATAAAAAAAAATTCCAATGTGTACAGCTCTTTGTCATCTTATTTATGGCGTTATATTTGTGCCACAATTCTGAGCGCGCGTGCGCGATGTTTTGAGCGAGCAAGAAGAGTTTTGCACGCCCATGAACTCAATAGTGTATGCAAATCTCTCTCCTGCGCGCTCAACACTGCCCTACCACGAACAATATTTCTTACGTTATATTTACTACTACTAATAATAAAAATAATAATTCTAACAATAATATCTGTGGTTGGACGCTCTAGATTTTAGGCTGGTGTCAGGTTGTATAGGGCGTTTTGTCAGACATTGGGCTGCAGATTTTTGGGGACCTGGCAACCCTGCTGTTGCTTCCGCACATACGCTCCCCATCGTCTGTAAATCCACAATTTAGTAAGTAATCCTGCAAAGTCCGGAAAACATAAATGACTTCTTTTTAACAAACAATTAAACTTGCATTTAAAAAATCGATAAAGTGCAAAAGTTTTCATCCTTCACTAAAAACGACTCTGATTCAATGAATCCAATAAAACTGACGTTCTCATGCGCATGCGCGGTACAAATCGAAGCGAGCGCGCAGGAGAGCAGTGTTGAGTGCGTGGGAGAGAGATTTGTATACACTATTGAGTTCATGTGCGTGCAAAACTCTTCTTGCTCACGCAAAACATCGCACTCAGAATTGTGGCACAAATATAACGCCATATTTATTTATTCCAGAGACAGACTCTCACGAGCCTGGGAATAACTGTAAAATACTATTAATGAACGCACAGAATTATGGGATACTATAATTTTCTACGCGCAAAACTTCTCAACAAATCAGCATTTAGAGACCCACTTATCTCATTAATTATTTCGCAGTTATTTTCCTGACGATGTTGCTTCGGGCTTTTTTGGGTGTTTACGGAGCAGCAGATAAACTCAAGATGGTGAACAGCTCACGGAGTATTGCTGGATTTTGTGATTTTCATGGCGATTTGAATTCGCCATGCGTTAGAAAATTGCTTTTAGCCAGCGTGGTGTACTGATGACATGTTTTCCTCGCCACACGCTGTCTGAGTTTGCATTGGCGACGTGGCGAGCGGCCAGCTCGAACCCTGGTGTAGGGTATGCAGCTTTCAGTACCTGCACTCTAGATTTGATACAACAGCATAGATTGGTCTTAATTAACCAGCATACAGTGTACTAATAATAATCTGTTGGTGAATAACTATGTTCAATGGATCACAGAACTTCAGGTCTTGTCACGACTTTGATTGTTTTTCATTTTCAGTGAACCATTTATCATTTAAATATATATCCTCCCCAATATAGCATTAGCCAATTGACCCACTCATTATCTAGGACTCTCTCAATCGCTTGCAATGTCCCTGACTCTTTTTGAACTGCTGCCAATACATCACTGGGCACGGAGGAAAGTGTGAGATCCCCGGCTCTGATGGATCGGCTGGCAGACGCCTGAGCCAGTGGACATTGTATGGTAGTAGTGCTTGGGAGAGAATGTCATCTACCCACCCAGAGAGAGCACAGCCATCAATGCCAAGCAGCATGACCCGGATTTAAACTCATGATTTTTTTTATCATCGTGTCAGCGCCTTAGTACGCTGAGCCACTCGGGGGTCCTAAGGGCATCATCCATCCATTATCACACCTGCTTTATCCTTATGTAACTTCAGAGCATGAGGCTTATTGTAAGAAGTGTAACAGTTTACAGCCCCAAGTCGCACACCAAAAACTGCGAGTCTTCAGCTAGCTACATGAACCTAGCTCATTAACACCAGCACGGAAATCGTGGCGAAGAGACTGATGGAGGAAGCGAGGAATAGAAAGAGTGACAGAGACAGGGACTGTATGACGGTAAATCTCGGCCTGGCTTTTACTCGTTGGCAAGTGCTAAAAGACCTTAAAGGATGAACAATAGATACCGAGCTGACTCACTGCCCTTTCAGGCTGGCACGCAAAGAAATATCTTCATCTCACTCCAGATAGTTGGGTCAGTCTTCGTCAGTCTTCCTTCAAATAAGCATTGAAAGTTAGCAGCCTTGAAAACATCTCAGCTAGATTGTAGTAAGTTACACCATCCAATGTGCGTCTGTATCATGTCAAAATATTCTGCACATTCAAAAGCTTAGTAACAGTGTCGTCTGTATGGAGCAGTATTTCAGCAAAACTAAACTTTCTCCTGTTTTTCTCATTTTTCTTTAGAGTTAGTGTTCATCTATGCAGCTGCAATAAATAAAACTGCAGTCATATTTTGTAAAATCCTGTAATATTTCTCTAACTTGTCAGTGGACATTGGTTTCCTTCACTTGATTTAGTTTTGCTGTGTCTGTATCCTTCAGCTTGTCAACAAATGCATGTGTACAACTCTCAATGAAGGATGCTCACAGTGAGATTTCTGTATTTGACAGAGGAGTGAAAGTGAATTATGCTGTGCAAATGTAGGAGGAGCCCAAGAACAAAAAAGACAGATTCTTGCTTAATGCAAAAAAAGCTATTACTTTTAGACCTCTCCATGTTGCAGTCTGCTACGGCTCCTAACAGTGTCTGTGCCAGATTTAGGCAGGTGTGATGCTGACAGGGGGCGGGTCTGTAGCACTGGACTTCATAATTCACACTGGAGTGAGCAGCTTTCCACTCTGTGCATCTGTGGTGTGGGCGGTGGAAGCTGTGGATGATTTGTTGATTTTTTTTTTCCTCTTCTTAAAGATCTCACACATTCCTCATGTTGAAATGGGCATACGAATAGATTTCAGTGTGGCTCAAGTTCTCTGACCAGAGTTTGCTATGTGTATAAAATGTGATTTCAGTGGCAGTGCAGAGCCTTAAGAGTGTTTGGTTTTTTTTTTTTTTTTTTTTTTTTTTTTTTTTTTTTTTTATATATATCTACATTTTACCCTGATTTTCTTCTACTTTGTTTGGGAGCCAATTGACTTGCCCATTTGTTGACTCTTCCCATCACTTGTAATGTCTCTGACTTTAGGAGGGTGCAGACTAACACAGACCTCCTCTGATGCATGGTTACTTGTGCTGGGGAGAGAGCGCCATCTTACCCGGCCAGAGAGAGCACAACCAATTTTGCTCTCTGGGGCCCCGGCTGCTGATGGCAAGTACCATGATCAGGATTTGAGCTTGCAACCCTCTGATCATAGTGACAATGAGCCAGTCGGAGTCGACACAATCAGACGTGGGAGGATTTCAGTCTCTGTAATGTTCACTACCCTTCTCAGTTGTTTACCCGTTCAGTTAACCGAGGGTTTGTTTCATCTTCTTTTAGTCCCATTTTACATCTATATATATTTTTTTTTTTTTTTTTTTTTTT
>BRDA01006711.1:0-17919 GCA_036984385.1 Crenuchus spilurus
CGTTATCGGACGATATCGGTATCGGCCATTCCTCAAGGTTGCCATATCGGTATCGTATCGGAAGTGAAAAAGCTGTATCGGGACACCCCTACTTTCTACAGGCCAAGTGATCAAACTCCTCCTTCAATTGCTGTTCAAAGTCTAGGAAGGATAGTGAACCAGTTGTGCGTTTTAGACTGACTTGGAGTGACCATTGGAATGCTTTTCCTGTCAGGAAAGACAATACAAATGCCATCTTGGCATCAAGAGAGGGAAAGGCCGACAGTCTGGTAAAGTAGAGAGCACACTAATAGGAAATCTTTCCACTGGTCTGGGGAGACATCATACTTATCTGGGATAGTATGATGAACTGGACTGGACTGAAAGATGTGCTCTGTTGAGGAAAGGGGTAGGGGGTTCCTCCATAAGTGTGGAACATTGCAGGAGGTCTTGCACTGAGTGACAAAACCAAGAATCAGGCAATATTTTTTTAAATAAAAAAAAACAGTCTTGGGAAAAACAGTAAGAATTACTGCAGGAACATCAAGGCCTGAAATGCTATGCATATAACTTGATGCTATGCAGTGCTTTGTGGGAAACTGGTTAAGGTGCAGGGCTTAAATAGACTGTCTAATGGCGCTAAAGTGTGTGCAGATGTGTGATGATGCTGTCATGTGATAAGGTTAGTATTCCAGTGATGACCTCTGGTGGACAGGTGAACAAGTGCAGTGAGGAGAAGAGTCCTGGGAAGTACTGGGAGGTAGGTGAAAGGTGTTGAGAAATAATCTATTGGTGAAACCAAATTTTGACATGGTTATTTTTAGATGAGATAAGCATCAACATATAATTTTTGTAGCAGTAGTGAAGCATTTGAAAACATTCAGAAGAGTTCAGAGGGTGCCCCGCGAGCCCCTCCCCCATCACAAAGCACTGACAGGCGTTTAGTATCTCAGTAGCCTCGTGCAGCCTCTCTGCGGTTTTTTTTTTTTTTTATTGATAAATAGCCCTATAGCCGTCCACTGCCCATGAGTTCTCCTTCAACAAAAGGGAGTATTTCCTCAGTCAGTCTAGTTCTAAATAATAATAATATATAATCAGTTTCTTGCGCAGACGTTTCAGCGTCCTTATACTAATAACAATCCAATGCTGATGGGCCAGCAGAATGAGCATTTGGTCCTGTTAGGCCAGGACTGGAAGTACCACCATTCAGCTGTTTTTCCAGCACTGGGTTAGATTTAGACTAGTAGTGGTTATGGTTTGGGTAAGTCTCCAGGAAATTGATGGAAATTTATGTAATGGCCCCACAATTCACAGAAACAAATGAGGTGTATTTGTGTGTGTGGTTTCCTTTCCTATCTGATTTACTGTCTGTTCACTATGGACTGTTTTATGTCAACAGTCTTATTGTCTCTTTAGGCTGGATGGAGAGACGGGGGGGGGGACTCTTGATCTCTCTCTCTCTCTCTCTCTCTCTCTCTCTCTCTCTCTCTCTCTGTGTGTCTCAGACATCATGAGAAAGTAAAATTGATGCTTGTGCTTTGATTGATTTCAGTACTCATATTTTCCCAGCATGCAGTCTGACTGCAGGGCATTAGGACAATAACCTTCAACCTCAGACCCAGCAGGTTTATGAGCTAATGAACTTCATCACCTGATCTCTCTCGCTCGCTCGCTCTCTCTCTCAGATGATCTTATGATTAGAGCCTGATTTACTCTCAGATCTTACAGCAGGATGGAGTTAAACCTTTAAGTGTAAATTATATCTTCAGTTGTCAATGCTGAAGTGCTGTTTATTAGTTTCCTCTTTACTGTTATAAAAAGTATGCTTAAAGTTCATTTTATTAAGTAAACTACAGTACAGTTCAGGTATTTTTCCAAAGTATACTTTATGTAGTTACTTCACTAATATCAATATACTAGTAGTATACATTACTACTACATGTATTAGTATACATAGTATTTCAACACAATTCGCCCTATTCACAATCCCACAATTCCATGCGCGACCGGCAACATCCGATGTAGTTGTTTACATAATGGCAGATAGATAGATAGATACTTTATTGATCCCCGAGGGGAAATTCAAGAATTGCTAAAATACAAATAACTACACACACACTGACGAGCTACTAGAAGGGCAGCCGATCTCTACGGCGCCCGCAGTAGTGAATGTGTCGGCAGGAGAGTTTAAAATACGTAGAAACAAGCCTATAAATCAGGGTTCTAGATGTTGTGTACCACTATGCAGTAATCGGCAACGGCTAGACAAACAGCAACAGAAAGATCGTACTATAGGTTTCCTAAAGATACCACATTAAGGAAAACTTGGGAAGATTCCTTCAGGATTGAAAACTGGTCAGCAAGTGACTATGACAGTGTGTTCTGATCATTTTGTTGGAGGTAGGTTAATGCAAACATTATTTTATTCTACCCTAATTATATACCGAAATATATACTGCATTGATAAATAAATAGGCGTCTAATGATATAAACATACACTGGCTGGCTTGATTAGGACATGTAGGGCCCTAGCCTAGGCGTGGCTTATGTCCCATTTCATAATGTGACATTTGTAGGGCTATCCACCAGTTGAATTCATTTTTGGCTATTTTCATAAAATATGTGTACCACAAATTATTGTGCGTAATAGTGTAGCTTAGTATTGATAGCATGCAACAACGTGTTTACACTAAAAACCCACTGCATAAATTGAAAATACAAGTTGACACAACAAGATATGATGTTTAATATCAAAAGACATATTATCTGCATATAGTTAAAAAAGCTAGTAGATATCACGTAAAGTATTTACTTACCAAATAAAGTTGTAAACAGTTTATGTACCGTAGCTGGCATAAACAAACAAGAGAAAATTGTGAACGGGATGTTGCCGGTTGCGCGGTGCATTCTGGGATTTGTGAAAAGGGCGAATAGGCGGGAAAGTTAGCTAGCTAGCTAGTTTTAAGGTGGAACTATGGCGAGCAGTAACCATTCTCACACTCTCTCACACACACACACACACACACTTAACAAAAACATAGCTAAATGTTGCACATTACCGTTTTTGTATAAGAAATATCTTAATTTATTTATTGAAACTCAGATTTAAGGTGGAATATTGAAGGCAGAGCTTAAGGGTGTTTTTTTTTTCTTTCAATCTCAAATAGTGCCGCTAGTGAACACTAACTTTATCTACAGCAAAACCTACATTTATATTACTCTTACCTTGTATATAGAGAATACTTTCTTCTTTTCACAATGCATACAGTGAACTTCCTTCCTCGCGAGTCTGAAGAAAATGGCTCCGATGCAGTTTGCAGAAAATGAAAATGAGGCTTGGGGGGCGTGGCTCCGTCCTACACTGTACTGTAGATAGTTAATTGAATCTTTCACCAACTCTGAATTAAACTAACAATGGCCAGTACGATTTTGTGTTTGTACAGAGTTAAGATAACACCAACAATAGTGATTTAACACCGACACCAATATTTTAACACTCCTGATTTTGCTGTGTAACAGTTTAGTTTTCAGTCTGTAAACCTCACCGGCCCTCACATTAAAATACAAACATAATTCATTAAAATGTGAACAATTGTTATAAAGATGGCTACAAACTGAACTTCAGCAGTAAAAACTAACTTCTGGTTGCTAAATAAGAATAAAAACAACCTTTTTCCATCTAACCAAAAATCGAGCACCTGCACCAGCTTACGGTGTGTCTAGACTGTGCAGAAAGCCAGGACTGAGATTCGGTCCTGAGAAATAAAATTTTACTGTGAGATGCTCTGCTCTGTACCTGATACCTTACACAGATCATCCATTTATCCAACAATCCACTTATCCTGGTCTGGTTCAAGGGGGGTAGCAACCCAAACAAAATGAACCAAACCTCCCTCTTCACAGCCACCTCTTCTAATTCATATGTGATAATTCCAAGATATTGACAGGCCAGCTGAGAGATATAAACTCTCCAGCATGTCCTGGGTCTTCCCTGGGTTCTCCTTGGTACAACTCACCACAGAAGTTTCAGGAAGCTTCTTAACCAGATGCTATAACCAGGTTTCTCTCTATATGGAGGAGCAGCGGCTCTACTCTTTCCCGGATGCCTAAACTCCTCACCTTATCTCTAAGGGAGACCCCTGAGACCCTACAACAAAAGCTTACTTCAGCCACTTGTATTCGCCATCTCACTCTTTCAGTCACTTCCCAAAGCTCATGACCATAGGTGAAGGAACTTTGCCTTCAAGTTTAGATTTCTCTTCACCAAAATGACACTCTGGTCCACCTGTCAATCTCCTGCTCTTTCTTACCCTCACATGTGAACAAGACCACGAGATACATAAACTCCTCCACTTGAGGCAGGGACACTTTTTCCGGCCATAAGTTCCATAAGATGTGTCAACCAAGACAGCCCTGTAACATCCAGAGGCTTGAGAAACCCAGCGCAGATCTCATTCAGTAGTTTTTTTTAACTACCTTGGCCTGAGTGATGGGCGCGTTCGCCCCAAGGTCTGCAGACTCTGCTTCTCTTTTAGAACATGTGCAGTTGGGATTGAGAAGGTCCTTGACATATTCCTTCTAATGGCCAATGATGTTCTCTATGATGTTCTGTATACAGTATTGAGAAACTGCTTTCCCCTCCTGAGCTGCCTGACTGTTTGCCATCTTTGAGGAGCTGAATGATAGTCATTTTACATGGCCTCACCAAACTCTTCCCACTTCTGTGATATATATATATATTTGTGTAGAACATTGAGACGTCTGTTTCTCCTCACCACCACTGTAAAGAGTGTAAGTTTCTCTAGCATGGAGCGTTTTCCATCAAACTATAAAAAATGGTATGATGTCAAAGAATTTATGTTTTGGAGATCTGGAGGCGAACAGCAGAATGAGGGTCCATTAGCTGATGAAACAGAGCTTTAATATACTAATGGTGGTTTGTGAGCATCAGGGGAATAACAGGAGAAACAAAGCTAATGAAATAGTCTAGGTGTGATTTAGTTAAAGTGTCCATCCTGTTGTATAAATCAATGACTGGAGTTGTATAGACAGAGTGATAAACTTAACGTAAGCAGAATTCCCACAAAGCCCTCAATGCGTGATTGGTTATTGATAAAGAGGCGTGGCAAAGACTGATTGAAATGAAAAATCATAGGTTCGATTAGTTTAGACAGACTGAGGAGAACAGAGGCCACAAAAGTTGTGTACAGTTGGGTGAAGTTGTGTAAAAGCTTAAAAACACCTGAAGGAACATCTCATTAGGTGAAACTGTAACAAAAGGGGCTCTATGCAATTAAATATTCTTAAATGTAAACAGTTCAGCACAATAAAGTGAAAGCTGAGCTGAAGAACCATCTGATCTTGAATAGGTATGACCAGGTGTGTGAAAGGGATTACAACCACAGGCTCGAATCACAATGTGAAACCTTTAGAACAGCCCAGAGGCTTTAACTACAGAATGTGTAAAGATAACAGATAATGCTTCACTGCCTGATCATCTAGAGAACGTCTGCCAGGTTTCAGCTCAAGATTATACAACATTCATAGAGTGAGCACAGGGAATTCACAGCTGTCTCTCTCTCTAAAACTTACAATTGTAAATCTTTATCTGGGCAGTAAATGTGTTTTTCCTGCAAAAGTATGGGTAAGTAAGTGTGTTTTTCTCCACATAACTAGAATAAATGCAAATAAAAATAAACACACAAACAATAATAAATGACCTACAGGCCTCTCTCACTGTTATTTATTCTCAGTGTACAAAAACAATCAAAACAAACTCATCAGACATGATACAGCTGAGACAATCTTCCTAATAATAACACACAGTAAAAAAGTCATTACTCCTACGAGGACGATTTACTGTTCAAAAACATCAACCTGATTAATTACAACATTTAACTTATTTACAGCCTATAAAACAAGGATTCTCAAAGATTGCCACAGTTACAGCTCTAATATTACTAACATAGAGTACAGAAATAGCACAGTAAGAGTAATAACAGAGTACAGGAAATAAAGTAGAGGAAGTAACAGAGAAGAGGAAACAAAATCCATTGAAAATAACAGAGTACAGAATAAAACTGATTATATGAAATAACAGAGTACAGGAAATTAGAGAGCATGGAAAATAAGAGGGCATGATAAAAAAGTATGATAAATATCAAAGTACAGGAAATAGAGAATGGGAAATAAAGTATGAGAGATAGCAGTACAGGAAATAACAGGGCATGGGAAATAAAGTACGAGAAATAGCAGTACAGGAAACAACAGGGCATGGGAAATAAAGTATGAGAAATAGCAGTACAGGAAATAGAGAATGGGAAATAAAGTTTAAGATATAACAGTACAGGAAATAAGAGAAAATGGGAAATAAAATATGAGAAATAACAGTTCAGGAAATTAGAGAGCATGGGAAATAAAGTATGAGAAATAACAGTACAGGAAATAAGACGGCATGGGAAATAAAGTATGAGAAATAACAGTACAGGAAATTAGAGAGCATGGAAAATAAGAGGGCATGATAAAAAAGTATGATAAATATCAAAGTACAGGAAATAAGAGGGCATGGGAAATAAAGTATGAAAAATAACAGTACAGGAAATAAGAGGGCATGGGAAATAAAGTATGAGAAATAGCAGTACAGGAAATAAGAGGGCATGGGAAATAAAGTATGAGAAAAAGCAGTACAGGAAATAAGAGGGCATGGGAAATAAAGTATGAGAAATAACAGTACAGGAAATAAGAGGGCATGGGAAATAAAGTATGAGAAATAACAGTACAGGAAATAAGAGGGCATGGGAAATAAAGTTTAAGAAATAGCAGTACAGGAAATAAGAGAAAATGGGAAATAAAATACGAGAAAAAACAATACAGGAAATAAGAGAAAATGGGAAATAAGTACATGAAATGTAGAGCTCAATTTTCATGACTGTTTACTGTTTATATTTGCATATATCAGTTATATCATATTTCTATTTCAGCTTGACTTGATTTTCTGGTGTGTTCTTTGAACAGATTTTAGACAGATTCCTATTCAATAACAATTTATCAATATTACTAATGAACATGAGATTAGTTCATTTACATACTCCCAGCACTACTTGTAGAATGAAATGAAGTACATGGCAGCCAATCAGAACAGAGCTCATTTACATATATCATAAATGTCTTAAAGGTACAGTGACAAAAACGGATTAATTCTAAGGTTGGAAAATAATAAATGATCATGTGCTTTCTGATATTTTATAAGTTTGCGTTAAGTGGAATATTCCAATCTAAAGCATGACAGAAGAAGAATTTAATTTTACAACCATTTATAATATTCAAAACCACTGAATTTCTCATTTAAATGTACTAAGAATATAAGTATATATTATATAATCAGTCTGCACTACACTATATTTTCAGTAAATGTGAATCATACCTTATAAATGAAGAGGATGGAACTAAATCAAAATGAAGATTAAATGATGAATTAAAGCTCTCTGTAAATAATTATCTGGATCAAATTGTATTGAATCAGCTGAAATTAATGATAGTAAAGTATGAGATGCACTGAATCGTTGCTGTTATGAGATCACTAATCATGTGATCATGATCATTAATCAAGCTGTTATGAGATCATGAATCATTTGAAAATTACACATTTATAGTAGTTCAGTGCTTTGTTTTTATCTCCTTGTGTAGCAGCTGATCTGGACCACGATAGCAATGGTGATGTGGCCTAAACCTGGGCCAGTCCAGCATTTACTGTTGGCCCACATACTACATGGAATAATGGCTCAGATGTGGCTGAGTTTTAAACTGGATAAGTAGCTAAACTAGTGTTTGAGTGGTGGGTCAGTGGAGGTTTAAAGGTGATGAGATGTTCTCAAAAACAGACAGGTCTATTATTAAAAACTGTAGAAAGAGTGATTGCTATTGTAATCATGAGAATGTTACTATTTATATTGTTATCATGTGAAATGGTAATGTTTATGTATAAAGGATTGCATTTTTATTCAGCAGGAGTGAATCAAAGGCCTAAAATATATTTTGTTTCTGATGACCACATCTAGACTAATACTGGCCCATCATTCCATGTGGTATGTGGGTCAATAGTAAATGCTGGGTTTGGCCCAGGTTTGGTCCACATCACTGTTGCTCTGAGGAGGAACATGATCTATAGTGTTATTTGTGCTCATGCTCTAAGAAGGTGATGTTGTAGGTCACCTGGTGACCATTATCCCAGGCGTAAAGCACCTTCTCTTTTGGGTTATAGTCGATTTGAGTGCTGAAACCATACTCATTAACAAACGGTAACCCTGGAGAAGCCTCAGATCCTGTATGTGTGTCATAGGCATAGGAAACTTCAGCATCTCTCTGGTCATAAGAGTTGACGGCGTACAGGATGCCGCATGCGATGAAGCAGTTTCCATATGAGTTCCTCTTCAGCCCCGTCCGCCATGTTGTCTCCTTACGAACTGACAGGTCATTAGGATCCAGTCTAGCTACCACAATGACCTCAGACTGGGTGTAATCATAGTCAGCTGAGGGGTAGATGACCCACAGTCCGCTCTCGTCCACAGCGAAGTCGATGTCTGAGTGTCCTCTCCATTTCCACGGAGTTGTGTCCTCGTAAACGGCATCATGCAGCTGTGTCCAGGCCGCAACGTAGCGCTGCCTCAACTCGTATTTGATGATGTTCTTGGTGAAAGCACGGTTGTAATAAAATGCTCCTCTGTACACAACATGACCCGTCCCAATCCAGTTATACGGTAGTTTATACAGGTTACTCCATCGACCTGCATAAATAGACACAATATTAACCTTGTAAGATCTTCACCAAGAAAGAAGAGGGGGTGGGGTGTACAGATGGGGTGTAGTGAAGCATTAGCTATGTAGAGGTTCAAAACATCATCCAGAATATAAATAAAATGAATGATATTCAAACCGAATAATGTGGAAAGGTCGCTTAGTCCTACACATAGACATGAAGATTCCACCCAGCTTCAGGTCTTCTCTGAAGCAGAACTCTATTACCTTGTATGAAGTTGTCCAGGTTTCTAAACTCCACCAGGTTGTTGCCATAGTAGTAGTTGGTGATGTAGATTTTGGAGTCTTTGGCAGCGGGGTCCTTCATCCATGCGCCCTCATTCCTCCCATAGCTGTGCTGTTTCACAGGTTCAGCCACCATCGCTATCGTTCCCTCACACACAACCTCTTTAACTGCAGAACACATACAAACACATGAGGTTGAGGTTGATGGATGTACCTGCAGTAGTGTGTGTGAGGTTGATGGATGTACCTGCAGTAGTGTGTGTGAGGTTGATGGATGTACCTGCAGTAGTGTGGGTGAGGTTGATAGATGGACCTGCAGTAGTGTGTGTGAGGTTGATGGATGTACCTGCAGTAGTGTGTGTGAGGTTGATGGATGTACCTTCAGTAGTGTGGGTGAGGTTGATAGATGGACCTGCAGTAGTGTGTGTGAGGTTGTCGGTTGTACCTATATTAGTGTGTGTGAGTTTGATGGTCGTACCTGCAGTAGTGTGTGTGAGGTTGATGGATGTACCTGCAGTAGTGTGTGTGAGGTTGTCGGTTGTACCTGTATTAGTGTGTGTGAGGTTGATGGTTGTACCTGCAGTAGTGTGTGTGAGGTTGTCGGTTGTACCTATATTAGTGTGTGTGAGGTTGATGGATGTACCTGCAGTAGTGTGTGTGAGGTTGATGGTCGTACCTGCAGTAGTGTGTGTGAGGTTGATGGATGTACCTGCAGTAGTGTGTGTGAGTTTGATGGTCGTACCTGCAGTAGTGTGTGTGACGTTGTCGGTTGTACCTGTATTAGTGTGTGTGAGGTTGATGGATGTACCTGCAGTAGTGTGTGAGGTTGTTGGTTGTACCTGTATTAGTGTGTGTGAGGTTGTCGGTTGTACCTGTATTAGTGTGTGTGAGGTTGTCGGTTGTACCTATATTAGTGTGTGTGAGGTTGATGGATGTACCTGCAGTAGTGTGTGTGAGATTGTCGGTTGTACCTATATTAGTGTGTGTGAGGTTGATGGATGTACCTGCAGTAGTGTGTGTGAGATTGTCGGTTGTACCTGTATTAGTGTATGTGAGGTTGATGGATGTACCTGCAGTAGTGTGTGTGAGGTTGATGGATGTACCTGCAGTAGTGTGTGTGAGGTTGTCGGTTGTACCTGTATTAGTGTGTGTGAGGTTGATGGATGTACCTGCAGTAGTGTGTGTGAGGTTGTCGGTTGTACCTATATTAGTGTGTGTGAGGTTGATGGATGTACCTGCAGTAGTGTGTGTGAGGTTGTCGGTTGTACCTGTATTAGTGTATGTGAGGTTGATGGATGTACCTGCAGTAGTGTGTGTGAGGTTAATGGTGTTGTCCAGTGTTAGCAGGATAGTTGGAGCTGGACGCTCTTGTCTGACCACTGGTCTACGAGTAGTTGTTCGCTGGGTTGTTGTTGTAGCTGCTGTAGTACTGGAGGTTGTTGTTGCTGATGTTATGGATATTGTTGCGTTGGTGTACATTGCCATAGTAATAGGCCGTGCAGTCACTTCCTCCACCTCCAGCACTGTCTCCGATTCATCAGGCTCCGCCTCCACATCTGAGTGCCACATAGGAAAGTTCAATCAACAAGTTGTAACCATGGATATTGATAATCAGATATAAAGTCATATATTACACAGTTACTGCAAGCAATGTAAACCATTCAGTGTGTTCCCTTAATATGAACTGAAGTAATGTTTGGTGTCTAAAGTTTCTTTACATTTACAGTGGAACTATGAGGCTAAAGTAGATGGCAAACACCCCACCAATTAGCATGCTGCTAACTTTTAGCTGCATCGGTTTGTTTACATTATGATCTAATGTGCAAACTTGATATTTCCAGTGTAGACAGTGAGGGGATGTGAGAACACTCGCCTGCTGTTAGGATAACCTGTAACCTTAACAACCATTGTCATAGATTTTATTAATCACCTTAGTGAACAACTTCTCTGGATTTCTCCCATCCGTGAAGTGAATACACACAAAGCTCAGCTGCAGTGCCCGAGGGGGTTAGACGCTTTGCTCAACTTCTGTCTGGGATATTAGGGAAGGGGGATGCAATGTAAATTCACACCCCCTCCCCACATATTCCTGCTGGTGCAGAGAATCAATCTGGTCACCTTTTGGTCCCACTCCTCTAACCTTTAAGCCAGTGCTAATCCAAAATGTCAGGGGACAAGCAGGTGAAGGTCAACCACAGTGGTCACCATGCTATCACCCCTGTCAGGTAAACGTGTGAGTAAGTGAATGAGAGAGTGAGCGAGTGAATGAAAGAGGGTGCGATTGAGTGAATTGATGAATGTCAGAAATGCTTATCTCCTGTTTTCTGTGTCTTCTCCACATCTGTATGAGAGACAGGAGTTTGGCTCAACTTTCAGTGTATGTGCAAGCATGTGTGTGTGTGTGTGTGTGTGTGTATGTGTTGGCAAATACACTGCCCTGAATATTTGGCTATGGATGGAAATGTCGCCATGGGCACTGCAGCTCTGTTTACTGTTACTGCTAGTGTGAGCTTGCTGTGTGTGTGTGTGTGTGTGTGTGTGTGTGTGTGTGTGTGTGTGAAAGAGAGAAAGAGAGTGAGTTATAGCTGTAGATGTGACAGATTTATTATGGTGGATAAGGAACAGTGCATTCCTCTCTGCTCTCATCTCTCTAATAAAGATCAGAATTATCTGCAGATGATGCATATGAGCCCTCACTCTGCACTCTGCTTCATGTGCTTATGTTCTACAACCCCATATAAGACGGTATAGAAAATGCAAATAAACTGTGTTTTTTATATTTACTTTAACTTTTACTTCATTGCAGACAGTATGAACCCATGATATTCCATATTTTGTCTGGTCAATGTTGTTTAATTTGTTCAAATACATCCCTTCCGGGGGGCCCGAGTGGCTTGGCAGGATAAGATGCTGACACTATGATCAGAGGATCGCGAGTTTGAATCCCGGTCATGCTGTTTGCCATTAACAGCTAGGCCCAAGAGAGCAAAAATTGGCAGTGCTCTCTCTGGGCGGGTAGATGGCGCTCTCTCTTCCTATCACTCATACAGTGCAATGTTCGCTGGCTCAGGCATCTACTGATGGGTAAATTTGGAGCTGGGAACCCTGCGCTTTCCTCCGAGCACGTTGGCTCCACAGTGATGGTGTATCAGCGGTAGTTTGAAAAGAGGCAGTGGCTGCATCACATGCAACGGAGGAGGCTTGTGCTTGTCTACACCCTCCTAGAGTCAGGGACAGTGCAAAGTGATGGGGAGAGTCCTAAAGGATGGGATGGGCTTATTGGCTACTACTACATTGGGAAGGGGATAAAAATGGGCAAAAACTTAGAAATAAAATTATTATTTAAAAAAATGCAATACATTCCAAAAAAGTAGGGACAGGACAATGTAGGGCTAGTAATCAGGTTTAAAAAATTATATGGTTTCAAACAGGTGATGTCAACATGTGACTGTAATCAGGGGCGTAGCAGCAAATTCGGGGCCCTGTACACTCTCAATGTCAGTGGGCCCATATAAAGCTGGCAACATCTGTCTCCCCTCTTTCTGTCTTCTTTCCTTTTCCTCCCTTTCTTTCTTCTTTTGAAATCCTGATTTCTGCTTTTTAGCAGCATGATGTGTAACACCATTATTCAATCTAGGCTCACTGACGTTACACTTGTCACTAGTCGCTGTTGGGTGGACTAAACCATTTTGGGCCTCCAAGAGGGGGCCACAGAATGTCCAATATGTTGAGAGGACTGTGACTAAAGTTCATTCCCTCAGTTGATATTATCAATATATTTGAAATGTGAATTAATAAATAATTAATTTGAGGGCCCAATTCATTCAAAATAAAAACAACCAAAAAAAAAAAATTTAATTCAGGATTTTTATGGGCCCCTCTCCCTACTCGGGCCCTGGGTAGTCAGGTCCACTTTTCCCCCCACTTCCACGCCCATGCTGTAATGAATTGGTGCAAAAGCAGGATCCTTGCAGTCTTTGAGGAGCAATGATGGGCACTTTGATAACAAATACATGTGGAAATTATTGAAATGTTGAAACAAGGTTCCTCAAAGAATGATTAGAAGACACTTGTATATTTATTCCTCTACAGTACATAATGTCATTAAGTAATTAAAGGAATCTGAAAGAATAAAGAGCTGAACACCTTGTAATCTCTGAACACTCAGATAGCACCGCTATTGTCAGTAGCTGATATAACCAATTGGGCAAGAGTTTACTGTATCAAGCTTTTGTCCAGCACTACAATACAGAGTTACATTCACAAATGCCACTTAAAATTTTACTGTGTAAAAAAGAAGCCTTCTCCATGTCCAGAAGCAGAATTGACTTGTATGGGCTCTGAGGTATCTAGGATACAGTGGAAACATGGTCAACATGGTCCACGGTGTGTGAAGGAGAGATACCGCAGGTCCTTTCTTCCACACGCCATCAGACTGTATAACATAAGCTGCTCTTAGTAGACTGTAGTTTACTATTTATTTATCTTAACTTTCCTCTCATTACTACTGTGGTGCTTTATATGTGCAATATCCCAACTCATCATCATTTTTGTGCAATATGGGTACGTGTAATATTTCACCATTTATTTACTATCTATGTGCTATTTATTCACTATCAATCCTTGTGCAATTGTACTGGTCACAATATACACTTAAGGGGAAACCACATTTCCTCTGATCTCAGCTTCATTAGACTAGATTATATATATTTTATTTTTTTAGTATTATTTTTTATTTAAAATTTTCTGTAATTTTTGTATTTATAGATTTTTTATATATTGTCTATATATTTTGACATGTTTCCTCTGTCTTTTACCTGTGCTGCTGTAACATTGCAAATTTCCCTGCTATGGGATTAATAAAGGATTATCTTATCTTATCTTATCATTCTACGTCTCATTCTTTTATTTTGGAAGAAATGGACATTGTGTGCTGAGTAGCAAAGACAAAAAGGACCATCCAGACTGTTATCAGCAACAAGTCCATAAGCCAGGGTCTATCATGATATGCACTTGTTATCTTTTCCAGGGATGCTCATTTAGTTTTCAGTAAGATAATGCAAAAGCACATGCTGCACACATTACAAAGGCATGGCAATATATTTTAACACATGAAACTACACTGACCAGACAAAACATGGGATATCATGCTGTTTGCAATGAAAACAAAAGTCAAAGGAAAGTCAATGAAATCCATTCTCTGTTCACTGATGAAGAAACTAAAACATAACTTTATCTTATCAAAGAGAAAACCATAACAGTGATATTATAGCATAAACTGTCATAAGGAGCTGTGGCTGATTAATGAAGATTTCATATCAAAATATTATAACAACCCCTGGTTTTGAATGAACTCTGATGCCATGTGATAGGGTTTGCTGGATGTTTAAGTGAACACACCAGTCAGTTGTAGCAGTGTAAAACCATCATCATGGGCAAAAGATGCAATTTGACTGATGTCTAAAAAGGCATGATAATAGGGGAGAAGAGAGGTAGCATCTTGGAAGCGTCTAACTTTGGGGGATGTTCTAGAACTGTCACAGTGAAGGTATAGCGAGAAAAAACTTCTTGTACCTTAAGTGTTTCCTAACAGCATAACAGTGGTGCACCATGGGTCATTGACACTAGAGGGGAACAGTGACTCCAACGAGTGGTCTACAGTGCTCTGCTGCAGTTGGAATGGGCATGTTTGCCTCCGGATACCTTCCATCATCTAATACAGGCCATGCCCCAACATCTCGCTAGAGACATATGAGCCAAGGATGGTTATTCCCACTATTAGGATATCATAATAATCAGATATGATTGTGTAGCCTGTGTTTTCTGTCTCTGAGCTTTAATGATTCAGTCATAAAAATTACTCAGAGCCTGTGAACATTTTTTTTTCCCATAAAGTCACATCACTCACTCAGAAGAGCTTTTATAACCATGATGAATTCTTTGGAGAGCTCTCTCTCTCTCTCTCTCTCTCTCTCTCTCTCTCACCTGTACTCTGTGCCCGGTCTGGTTTTTCTGCTTTGTAGTAGGTGATGGTGCGGACGTGTCCAGGCTGCTGTGGGCTGGGCCCGTTTTTTCCGACTGCATCGGCTCTCTCAGCTTTAGCTTCATTGGCCACTTCCTGTTTAGACTTCACAGGTTTCTCTTTTGCTGCTTTGACCGGTGATTTTACTTTGTCTGTTTTTTTTGTAGCAAACATTTTCTCACTGACTGTGTCCTGCAAGACACAACACAAAGCATCCAAGATTTTGTTTGGTTATTCAGAGTTTCTGGTGGTTCTGCACACAAAAAATGTAAATGCATGAAAAAGTTCATTTTTGTTCATAATTTAATTCAAAAAGCTAAACTGCTATATTTTATATTAATTACATGTAAAGTGAACTTTCAAGCCTTTTTTGTTTTGCTGTTGATCAGTATGAAAATCAGGAATCTCATTAAAATATTTAATTTCATTATCATTATTTTTTTAATCAATACCTATAATAATAAAATATTTTTAAAACATTTTTAAAGTTTATATGTGCTAAACCTGCACAATAACATGTAATATATCAAATATATTCCTGGTTCTCTCTTTTCTGTGGTGACAGAAATATCATCCAGTCCAAGAAGCAGCAGCCAATCACTGACCTGCTGACACAAGATACTTGCATAGCAACAGAAATTTAGCCAATCAGCATCCTCCAATCTGTTGTCTAATTGATGCTTCACTTATCACAGCAGTCAGTCAGTGATTTAAGGAACATCTGACGTTATTGACATGTAACACATGAAACGAGAAATTCCTACATTTAGTCTTAATATTGTTTTTATAATTTTATTTTATATATTTGAACCAGACTCTGTAATTTAATGATACATACTGTACTTTCTATCTTTGCACATTTGCCTGCAACTAAGCACTGCTATCCTGCAGTTTGTGTTAAAGAATACTGGGATGGTTGCGAAAACACGCTGAATAAGGCTCAAACTGCCCCACCTAGAATATGTTTCACCAGCTGCCACTGAATTACTATTCAAACATTATCAACATTACAACAAACATCCTGAAATATGTCACTTTATATGTAACTAATTTAAAATATATGACAGTTTACCTTTTTGAATGAACACAAATGAACTTTGGAGATGCACTAGTAGCAGTGGCCAAAATCTTTCTTTTCCAACATGCAACAACATCTGCCTGGAAAGTCACAGAGATTTGTATCAGGCAAGACAAGTGCTGAGTTAGCTTAAAATGCTGACATGGAGGATCCTGAAATATAATCACATAAATTCTGGATGATCCAGAAAAAATGTTCCTGCAGAAGAAGAACTTACCCCAGAACCTCCATGAACAGGACTTTGATTTAGACTTATGATTATGCTGTATTGAATATACTTATATTTAAACTGGACTCCTCACTGAGAGGCAGAGTATGATGCAATGCTCAGATTCTGTAGGACACTCTGCTTCTGTTCTTCATCGATTGCATGTGGCCTGATATTCCACCTCAATTTAAAGAGAGAAACTAATCCATGAAGTGGAGAAAAGCTGAATAACCCTTTGTCCAAATATTATACTAACAAAAGGATAGTTTCCCAGCAGGCCACCAACATCAACAGACATTCATTTTTGGTTGAATGTTGGTCATAAAAAATCAGAAGACAAAAATGTAATGTCAGGATAACGCCTAATAACACCCCGTGCCTGCTGGATAATGACACTATCAAGCCTAATTAATTGAGCAATTAATGTTAGAGCACTATATATTAAAATATCCATTGACCAGCATTACCTGCCTGCTGTATCACTGACAATTAGGCCAGTTTAATAAACTGAGTGATAACACTGACACTCAATTACTGATAACACAGTAATTAATTCATATTCATAATCTTACTCACTTCTGCACCATCCTCCCATTCTGCTGCTCCACCCTCCCACTCTGGGGTGGTTAGGAGAACAAGGTAAATTAAACATTATGAGAGAGAACAAGGTTCAGTTATTAACTCTACCTGTCCTTTACTGCTGGACTTCTTCTGCGCCAGCTGGAGACCCAGGTTAGACAGCTCCTTCTTTATGCTAATCATGATATTAGACTGGTTCTCATAATATCGCAGCTGATTGGTCAGCGTTGCCATGCTGTCTCGCACAAACTGGTTCTCCTGGGTCAGGTTGGCCTTGATGACCTGGTGAATTGAAAGTGTGTCATTAATAGTTTTCTAGAGTCTGACTTGAACCTTATTAGGTCACAAACAGAGAGCAAAAAAGCATCCATCAGGCATCTGACATCACAAACACACCTCCTCCAGGCTGTTCATCTGAGACACCACCTTGTTGATGTAGGAGTGGATCTTCAGGAGATCCATACTGAACAAAGTTCCCTCCAGAAGGTCCACCATGGACTGCAGCTGAGAGAGAGAGAGAGAGAAAGAGTTTGATTATGTACTCTACTGGTTCTGTGCTGGTTCCGTCAACAACTCCTGAGTCAGTGAAACATCTGCTTCCTGATCACAGAGAGAACATTCACTCCAACTACTCAGCCAGTGCTGACCAGCTTCCACACAGCACTAAATCACACGCCTGAAGAGGAGCAGATGTGGAACAGTGACTAGCTCCTCATATGAAGATGGACTCCTGATATAATTCACTACATTTCCCCTGAGATGTTACAGCAATTACAATGAGCTGGACGGCAGTAACTGAGAGTGACATTTCCATTGTTTCTAATGACCTGGCAGAAAAGCTGACTGACCAGCACTGATTACATTTTATTAAACAGCGTCATTCATTCATTCATTCATTATCACACCCGCTTAATCCTTATCAGGGTCGCGGTTAGTCCCCTACCCCCTCACTGGGCGCAGGGCAGGGCATCACAATTATTTTACATTAGTCACGACCAGTCAGTCGAAAAGACG
>BRDA01006711.1:17929-29675 GCA_036984385.1 Crenuchus spilurus
AGGTTTTTGTACCTCCAGTCCACTTAACCGATGAGATTTTTACAGGTACACATACATACACACACGTACACGCACACACAAGTGCGACATGCACACACATACATACACATGGACATTTTTAGAGTAGCCAATTCACCTGACCTCCATGTTTTTGGACTGTGGGAGGAAACCGGAGACCCCGGAGGAAACCCACGCAGACACGGGGAGAACATGGAAACTCCGCTCAGATGTGGACTCAAACCCAAGACCTCAGTGCTGAGAGGCGAACGTGCTAACCACTAAGCCACCGTGCCACCTTAAACAGCGTCAGTTTAAGTAAAGTTTAAAACAAAGGTTTCTGTTGATGATTTCGACTGGGACTCCAGAAATGACTCGTACACGGGTTGTAATCATTTTGATTGATGTTCCAGTTCATTGTGGATTTCAGAAATGACTCTGTGATTGGGGTTCCTGGAATGATCCTGAATGGGCTCTAGGACTGACTGGGCTTTGCCTGAGGTTCCAGAAATTATTTCATTGATTTTCCAGAAATTATTTTGATCTGGATTCTAGAAATAACTATAACAGGATCCACAAATTACTCAAAATGGGGTTCTAAATATGACGGAGGTTCCAGTAACAACTGAATGGGCTTCAAGAAATGTTTTCACTCTCGATATTGAAATTACTCAGACAGATTTGAATTCTACAAGCAATTTAGGGTTCCAGAAATATCTTTGATTCAGATTTGAGAAATGACTCAGATTGAGGTTCCAGAAATGGCTCTGAGTGACATCTTGGAAATGATTTAATTGGTTTTCCAGAAATTCTTCTGATCTGAATTGTAGTGGGGGGGGTGGGGGGGTGTCAGGGGGTGTATACCTTGATGATTTCAGGTGCTTGTTTCTTCAGTTTCTCCATCCTCCACTCATTCTCACAGGGGTTCAGTGATGATGGTGGAGCGGTACAGGAACACTTACAGTCAGCTCCTGAACTCACCGTCTCTACAGTGTAAAAATCTTCCACCCTGGCACTACCAGTGCGCAGTCGCATACACGCATCCCGTGGCAAAGGACGCATTACACACTTACAGCGACAGTCTGAACCTTCTGACGTCATCCGCACCTGATCTTCTCCAAAAATCTGAGACAGAGACAGAGAGAGAAAGAGAGAGAGGGAAATTATTATTTAACTTCTGTTTACAGTGATGGAGAGATGTGTTACACACTGATAATAGAGTACTTCCAAATTTACTTGATTTGCAGTGAGGAAGACCCTCACTAGATGAGGTCTTCTGAGTTGTGGAGACATTAGAGGGTGTTTCTGAGTGGGTATATACGTATGCATCTTTTGTGTAAAACTAGTCTATAAATGATTAAAAGATAAATTCAACATAGAATGGCATCAAACATTTCAGATCTGTTTTGATATTTTTAAACGCAAACAGGCTGAATTAAGCATTTTAAACATTTTAAAAATGTCAACAAAGGTTGTGAAAGTGAGCATAATAGTACAAAAAGGAGATCAAACTAAGCACTAATCAGTACTCAGTAGCTGTACTGCTAGCAAATTAATCAGTACTCGGTAGCTTTAATGCTAACAAATTAATTAGTACTCAGTAGCTGTACCACTAACAAATTAATCAGTACTCAGTAGCTGTAATGCTAACAAATTAATCAGTACTCAGTAGCTGTACCACTAACAATCAGTACTCAGTAGCTTTAATGCTAACAAATTAATTACTACTCAGTATCTGTAACGCTAACAAATTAATCAGTACTCAGTAGCTGTCATGCTAACCAATTAATCAGTACTCAGTAGCTATAATGCTAACAAATGAATCAGTACTCAGTAGCTGTACTGCAAACCAACCAATCAGCTGCAATTCCAACAGTGTTGCCAGATCTCGCGATAGAAACAAGCAACCAGCTCTATGAAAACAAGCCCAAAATAAGCCCACAACCCACCACATTCTGTAAAACCGAGGCTGCTTTTAAACAGTATAAAGGTAAACATTTATTATGACATTATACATGAATAACACCAAAATTATGATAAACACTTTTAATATAAACATTTTGAATAACTTAAATTATTTAATAAATTATTTAAAAAACTTATATTCTTTGAATAACTTGAAAATGTTTAAGCTCTGATCAAAAGAAAAGTGCATTTTGCATCTCACATCTGAGGTCGGAGTCATTCTTTCAGTGCGCTCTTTTTCCCACTCTTTATTATATATTTTTTATATTTTTCTCCACTTACTCAAGCTCATTCTTATGCTGCACCTCGTCACTCTGGATGCTGCCTGCTGTGTGTTTGTTTGGGTGTGTGACTGGTCAACTTGGGCAGGAGCGATAATCAAGAAACGGGGTCTTGGAAGGGACAAACTACCTACCACTCGTCTGTGGCTTTAATATGGGGAGCTGGGAGATAATCAAAGAGTTTCACTCGGAAAGAAAGTCAAGCCCAAATAAGCAACTTCACGTTCAAAACAAGCCCAAAAAAACCGCAACCTGCGACTCACGAGATTTGCAAGCGACTTTAGAAAAAAACAAGCCCAAAGTTGCTTATAATAAGCAACACTGAATTCCAACTTGATTCAGCCTAAATCCTATTTATTGCATATAAATCTAAAAATGCTGAGATGTTTTTATTTTAGTTTCTTTATTTAATATATTCTTCTACTTTATAGAACTGAAGGAAATTTCTGCATGAACAACTAGAAGTCATTTTTCAACCTTTTTTGTCTTAGTGTTTTTCAAAGTTTGGTATAATTGGAGATCCAGGAAATGGCCTAAGGAGAGATCTTTTCTGTGGAACCCTTAAATGTTATTATTGATTATTGATTCAGTTCAATGATTGATTTGCAGTTAGCTCAGTATCCTTCAGCAGATCTGAACAGCTGCTAAGAGCAGATTACATCACACACACACACACACACACACACACACACACACACACACACACACAAACAGTTGAATAAAGTAGTGAATCTGTTTGTCATTATGTATTTTACGCTACATTCTTCGCTCTTGCAGCAGGTGATGAGTGTGTGTTAATTAGTTAATAGATTTATCAGGTACGCTAAACGAGGGGAAATGTTCATTTTTCCTGCTGTAAATTAACCTGATAAACATTTAAAAACAGTCCAAAGTTCAGACAGAATTGAACTTGTTTACTGCACCATCCTTTGCAGGAACATGGGCACAAATATTCACACCCATCTTTCATAAATAAACCCCAACTCAGTACCACCATCCTGAACTCCACCAGCCTCTTGATCTCACCCAACATCCGAAACTCCACCATCATCCAGAACCCCCCAAGTTTGTCGCCTTCCTAAACCTTCCTCCAACTCACCCCCACCTCCTGAACCCTGCTAATCTTCCCACCCTATTGATCTCCCGACCCTCCTGAACCCCCAATGGAGCTGAGGCCTCTTTGTCCTGTCAGATGACCACCAAAGCCTCCTGACCACTCTCTGAGCTGTTTTATTCTGTTATTCATGACAAATGGACCGTTTTAACTGAAGTGACTTTAACCATGAACACAATCAGCTCCCGAGTCACGTGATGGTTTCCAAAGTTAGAGCCACAGGTTAGAGAACCAGAGGAGTAACCAAGCCCCCTAAAGGGTTCCCTCTCTGTTATAAAAAAATGGTAAGATTGACTTACATTCTGCTCTGATTGGTCACTGCACAGCAAAAACCTTAATTTAATCTACTTGATCAAACCACCCATCCTGACTCCAATGGCGGTCAGTGTGGTGTCAGCCAGCAGAGTCAGGGGTCAGTAACTGTTAGAGCTAATGAATTAGTTAATTTATATCTGATCATGTGATTTTAATGATCAGCACCTAAGTATATTAAGTATGTATCTACTGAACATGGACAATAGCATGTAATCTATAAAATATATTGGGGGGAAATTAGCTTCCTGGTTCATTCTCTCTTCTGAGGTGACAGAAATATCTACCAGTCAGAGAAACAGCAGCCAATCACTGACCTGCTAATTTAAAATTTTATTAATAGGAATAGATCAGAAGGTAAGAAAACTCAGCCATTATTTACTATAAAATGAATTTCTGATCTTTTAGTGAACATGCATTAATTGTATTCTGTCTTCTCACTGTAGTTCTTTGTGTTTCCCACACATGTTTGACCAGTCGCTGACCTCCTCTCTTGTTAAACCAGCCTCATGCAGGGCTACTACACATACTCACTATCAGTGACATGCTGGAATTAAACCAGCTTCAAACTCAGAATAAAAGCCAGATGTCCGTTTGACTCTCACTGACAGACTCTTACTGACAGATCAGTCAACGTCTCTGATACACAGCACAGCAATGTTACCTGATTATGTAAAATGCTCACAAATCTGAATTAGATCAACTGTATTCATCCAAAAAGAAATTGCAATATCACAACAGCTTCAATATAAAATCACACAAACATCTTACACATACCAGATAAAAAACAAAACAAAATAAGAACTGAATTTACAAGTTATTTAAGTTACAACACACATGAGAACAGACTGAATTTTATATATATACAGTATAAATGATCAATTACAATGATCAGCTTTTCAAACTGGACTTGCATTTAATTTTTGTCAAAGGATTTTTTCACAGATCAACTCAGTCATTATATTGTAATCAATCTGGTCAGTCAGAGTGAACAAATCATTAACTGTGCATTATTTTTAAACTCCAAATCATAAAAGCACAAAATTCCTTAAAATCACAACAGCACCAGTGTCACCTTCTCATAGTCCTCATTAATTCAGTCAGAAAGATATTAATCAATTAAAATATTAAGTTTCACATCAACTGTAATCAAGTTCGGTAAATAACCTGGTTTAACCTGTTTAGATGTGGTTACTGTGAGGCACATATATTGTTCAAGCAAAAGAACAACAAATTACTGAGATACTGCATGAAATGTATAATAATAATAATAATAATAATAATAATAATTTGCATAAAGCTCAGGAGGTTCTAAATCAGCATTCCTGATGGACCTCCTGATGGATGTAAAGATAAATAAAGGAGTCTGGCAGTACCTTGTTTTGAGAAGTCACATGTGTGGATATCAGGAGTAAACACAAGAGCACTGAGACTAAATTCCTCATTGTGAATCCATGTGAACAGTCATCAGTAAACAGTCCAGAGAGAACCATTGTTTCAGTCAACCTGCTGTCAAAGACTGATGAGGAGTCTACAGACAGGTCACAAAGCTCTCTCTCTCTCTCTCTTTCAATTCCCTCCTATCTCTCTCTATCTCTCTCTCTCTTTCAATTCCCTCCTCTCTCTCTCTCTTTCTCGCTCTCTCAATCCCCTCCTCTCGCTCTCTCTCCTCCTGTTGTTCTATTACACCCTTATTTCTCAATTGTCCATTTTCATACATTGCTAAAATATAATTTAAAAATACAATTAGAATATATGTACTGTATAAATTAAATTAACTCTACAATATGTTTAGTATAAAATCCATTTTAAATACATTTAGAATATTTTTATACTTCCTGTCAGATTTAAATTTAATTGGGATTTAAGAATTAACAAAGTCAAACTTTCAAAATTCTTTATATTTGTGATTTTATATTTTATTGTTAAGTAAAATTGTAAGCTGTTGCAATTTATTTCTTAAAGTAAAAAATATGACTTTTTATAACAATTTTCTGTAGTCTTGAATGTAAGTGTTGAATTTATAGCTGTAATTAGGGCTCCATCTGAAGATGCTTCTTTGTAGTTACATCTGAGATTTAAAATAAATCAATCAATAAATAAATAAATAATCTCAACAATCTCATAAGTCAACTCTCCCAAATGAAACAGTTTTAATTTGTGTATATAAATGTTTCTCACTATCTGAACTTGTTGAATAATTATTTAAATAACTTAGATAAATAAATTAGCTAACCACCATTTTTGAAATTGACTATTAAAATTCTTGTGGATTATTCATGGCATAGTGATGTACAGGATTTCTATTCACTTTTTTGTTGTTGTTGTAGACTTTCCACATTTACAGGTTCTAGTGCATCACACTGTTATCCAAATCTGTTTAATTGGGTTTCCATCTGTGGAGAGAGGCAATGGATGTGATTGTTGCATTGCAGTTGTTTCTTAGCAATAACAAATTCTTCTAAACTGTAATGTATAAACTCTTTTGGATATAGGTGTATACAAGGCAGTGGCAGCTGGCCAATAGTGGGCACTAGGGTGCCACCCTCCATTATTTAAAAATTATATATATATATATAACACACCTGATTCAGCTCAGCAGGTAATGAGTTACCTCAAATTCAGTGATGACATAAAATCTGCTATTGAGTTGTTTTTGACCGTTAAATCGTATTGTAATGCCAAGAATGAGGCCAAGTCCATTCTGACTTATTTCAGGTGGCAATAGAAAAAAACAATGCTTAATCCATCTCCATCTCTCTTGACATAGGAGCCTGATACTGAGAGTGAGTCAGAGGCCAGTCAGCATGTAAGGACAGTGAAGAGAGTGCTGTATGATTTTTTATGAGTAGGCCTATCACTAAATCAGAAAAAAGTCAAATGCCTCCATAAATTCATTGTTGGTGATTATCAAAATAGCATTTTTTTGGTTTTTATATAGCATAAATAAATAGCATCTATTTATTGGTTCTTAATATTCTTATTTTTAAACATGCAGTTGAGTGTTACCACTACTTGGCACAATGGTATGTTGTGTTACAAATAAAACAAAATCAAGAATAAACAAAATAGAAGTAAAATGCACGCATAAAGTCATTTTTGTGATATATTGTGTCACATGAATTTCATTATCTTAGCCATAGCCGTGAGTTTAAAAACAGAATGATGCATATGGACTAGTTGAATAAGGAATCTGTCTCTAACATAATTAAATCAAGTGTTTACTTATGTAGGTAAAAGTAGATGTTTAACAACCTATTAAAATACACCAGGATGCAGGAAATGGCATCTGCTTCATTCAAAATATTCTGGGGAAGAACAAATCATTACACCTGTAAGATATACACAGGTATATCTTATAGGTGTACACTTAAGAACTACATTTTAAGCAAGCTTAACTTGAGGACCCTGGCTGACCTATTAGAAAAAAACTGGCAAGCTTTGATAACTCGTACCTGTTGGCCATTTTGACTAAAAATTAAATAAACAAAAGTGTCACTTATACAGAGATGAGCATACTATGTTGGTAATGTCTTTCTGTCTCTCTCTGTGTGTGTCTGTCTGGTATTTGGTTTACAATGAGGGACATTGATAAACTGCTATAATTATATATAAATATATATATTATATTTATATGTATATTTATATTTATATATATATATATATATATACAGGTATATGTGTCAAAGTCTAATAGTACATCAGTGATGTTAGCCTGTATTTATTGTAGATATGGCCAGTGCTGATATTGTTGTGTAAGGCATATTCATCATCAGCAGGTTTATCAGACTGAAAGCCTGAAGTGGCCTCTGGTCGTAAACCGAGAGGTTGTCATGAGTATGAGTGGTAGAATATAGTCCACTCTGTCTCTCTTCACAATTTATCAGACCAGCTTAAACACTCATCCTGCTAAATTTTCACCTCCATTGTGGCCGCACACACTCCAACCTCTCCATTAACCTTAAAGCCTCACCGTTAAGCTTAACCTTAAAGCCTCTTTAGTACACTCTTTAGGTAAACTTGAATCATTAAAAATGACTTGCAGTACCTCTTATCACCACGTGGTGGCGCACAAAGACTGTCAAAAATGCAGATGGTTAGAAACGTCACCTAAACGTTTTGAATTTTATGTTATATTACAGAAACATTATTTATGTTTATTGAAATATTGTAGAACCCTTTTAAAACTTTGTAATAATGTACAGAAATATTATATCACTTAAATATATATGTATTTTTTTATTCTCCTGCTTTCACAATTCTGCTGAATAGAGGGTTTTCCCCAAGTAAAGGCTGAAATAGAAGGAGGATGAGGCATTTGCTTTTGCAGCTCCAAAGTTGTGGAATGAGCTACCAATGATATCCTCTTTCTCAGTATTTAAGGCACGTCTGAAAACATATTACTATTTAGTTTTTTTTTTTCTTTTAAAAACAACAATTGACCAAAGTCCTGTCCACAGTATATAAGAACTTCAATATAAATATACTGTAAAATATATTACATATATTCAGAATAAAATACACAACAGTTGCATAAAGGCCAATGAAATTAAGTCTAACAAAGTGGGTAGTAAGTGAATCTGTAAATGGAGCTTGTTCCATAATCTAGGAGCTACCACAGCAAAAGTACAGATTTAACTTTGTCCTGAGGATCACCAGTCAACTCTGTTCTGCAGAGCGGAGGGGCTGTGATAGAATATAATCGTCCGTAGCCAATTAAATAATCAGGAGCCATTCCATTCAAAGATTTATAGACTAAAAGTACTTTAAAACGTATTTTAAAAACCACAGCAAGCCGATGAAGAAAGGCCAGTACAGGTGTAATGTGCTCTCACTTGCCAGAGCATGTCAACAGCCTTGCTGTGGCATTTTGTAACAGCTGTCACCATCCTAGCATGGCCCTGTACCTACATAAAGAGCATTGCAGTAGTCTGTGAGTGAAGAAATCAATGCATGCATTTTTTTTTCAAAATGATTAAAAGGTAGAAACGGCTTGACCTTTGTTAAAAGTCTTAATTGCTAAAAACCAGGTTTCACTACTGCATTTATCTTTTTATCAAATTTAAAATCATTATGAAAAATGACCCCAAGATTTTTAGCAGTGACTTTTAGCGGTAACGCATGACTGCTGGAAGAGCTAATAGCTGGACCATTTGATCCAAACTGGATTATTTCTGTTTCTGACTCATTTACGTTTAAAAATTCAAAGACATCTAGACTCCAACATCATCCACACAATTCAGCAGAGAATGTACAGAATTTCCATCCTTTTTTAATCAGCGGTAGGTATTATTTTTCATGTCACATTTAGCATCATTGTCTTCTTCTGTGTTTGATTGTACATTTTGTCCTTCTCTGTTTATTGTTGTACTTTGTGCTTTATACATAAACTGGAATTTGAATTAGAATATTAATATATTAATATATTAATATATCCACTACAACTTTTAGTACATTAATTTAACACACATACACACAATCCAATTTGTGTTTTTGACCCCTCCCCCTCAGTGTGTGTGTTAAGCTGTGCAGTGTGAGTTAGTCTCATTAGAGCTGGTGGAATCTGGCATTACACACACACACTTTATACCACACAGGTCTTCCAAGCCTTCAAAGTCACCTTTAAAATGCTACAACTTCACACAGAACCAAGCCAAAAATCCAAATGTGGAACACAAAGGACTAATGAAGGACTTCAAAAGTGGAGAACCTGCTAAAGGATGGAGAACTCAGAAAGAATACGAGAACACTAAAGAACATTTATTGTGGAATTGATCTTCTGCTTTTACAATGGAGCTACCAAAAATCCGGATGAATTTAATTACAGTTTTACTGACCACAACAATGTTCAGATACGGTGAGTATAAAGCTACTGTTTGATCACTCCCTCTCACACTGTCACTCACACACACACACACACACACACACACAAACACACACACACACACACACACACAGAAAGAGAAAGCAACATTTTAGTTTAGGCAGGTTTAGGAAATCAGAGTTTTCAAAGAAGGAAGGATTTGATCATCTCAACACTGCCTGGAGCAGATATACACAGCAGTGGGTCATGATGTGGTTTGTTGGTGACCTTTGTGTTGTGTGGGTTGGTCTGTTGTTGGTTGGTATATTAGGTAATGTTGGTTAGTTTATTAGTTGGAGAGTTGTTGGTTGTGCACTGTTGGTTTGTTTGCTGATCTTGGTTAGTGTGTTAGTGTGATGTTGGTTAGTATATTGGTGTGGGTAGTTGGTGTGTTGGTTTGTTAGTTGGTCTGTTGTTGGTTGGTATATTAGGTAATGTTGGTTAGTTTATTAGTTGGAGAGTTGTTGGTTGAGCACTGTTGGTTTGTTTGCTGATCTTGGTTAGTGTGTTAGTGTGATGTTGGTTAGTATATTGGTGTGGGTAGTTGGTGTGTTGGTTTGTTAGTTGGTCTGTTGTTGGTTGGTATATCAGGTAATGTTGGTTAGTTTATTAGTTGGAGAGTTGTTGGTTGTGCACTGTTGGTTTGTTTGCTAATCTTGGTTAATGATGTTGATAATGTTGATGTAATGTTGTTAGTAGAATTATTGTGTTGTTAGTTGGTGTGCTGGTATATTAAGGCCAATTTATGCTTCCGTGTTGAATCAATGCAGACTCTACACTAGTGACCTACACCATTGTGAGCAGTTATATGGGGGGCACAGCTGGAAGACTAGTTGGTGATGGTACCTACCACACAGATTTGACACTGAAGCATAAGTCAACCTTTAGTTGATATGCGGTTGGATTGTATGTTAGTATATTTTCGGTTGTTGCATTTTAATTGAAGTCGAGAGCTAATTTAGCTGTAGTTTTACTTACATTTGTGAAAACTTCAGTTAACGAGAGACTTGACTCTGATTCACACCTCAACACTGACCATCAAACACCACACACACACACACAAGTGCTCATCAAAAAATACACCACTGACCAAGAAACAACACACACACACACACACCACTGGCCATCAAACAACACACACACACACCGCTGACCATGAAACATACACACACCACTGACCATGAAACAACACACACACCACTGACCATGAAACAACACACACACCACTGACCATCAAACAACACACACACATGGGCGTGGAAGTGGGGGGAAAAGTGGACCCCCAGGGCCTGAGTAGGGAGAGGGGCCCATAAAAATCCTGAATTAATTTATTTTTTGATGTTTTTATTTCGAATGAATTGGGCCCTCAAATTATTTATTAATTCCTATTTCAAATATTGATAATATCAACTGAGGGAATGAACTTTAGTCACAGTCCTCTCAACATATTGGACATTCTGGGGCCCCCTCTTGGAGGCCCAAAATGGTTTAGTCTGCCCAACAGCGACTAGCGACAAGTGTAACGTCAGCAGGGGCGTGGAAGTGGGGGGAAAAGTGGGACTGAGTTACCAGGGCCCCAAGTGGGGCGAGGGCCCTTGAGGAGTCTGGAATTTTATTTTCCTTTAAATATTAAAGGAAATAATATTTGATAATAGGGGCGAGGGGCCCTGGGCACTGCTTGTTCATAGGGCCCAGAATTTGGTGCCACGCCCCTGAACGTCAGTGAGCCTAGCTTGAATGACCTGGGTGCTAAAGTAGTAATCAGGATTTCAAAAGAAGAAAGAAAGAGAGGAAAAAGAAAGAAGGCAGAATGAGGGGAGACAGCTGTTGACGGCTTTCTTTCCCAAAGGTAAACCGAGTTTTCTTATTATGCAAACTCCAATTAAAGTTAAAGTAGTCCACTCCAGACAGCTGCTGCTGATTTTTGGAGGCTCACGTGAAGTCGTTAGTTTAGTTAGTTGCCAACCAGGCTACTTGCGGCTGTAAGTATAAAGACAATTATGAGCTGCTAACGTTAGTTATCAACTTTAACCAGTTTCGAGAGAGAGAGAGAGAGAGAGAGAGAGAGAGAGAGAGACGGAGAACAGAGACAGAGAGAGCTAGTTAGCTGCTGACTGGTAGAATTGCTGCCTAAATGCGAGTAGAGGCAGAGAGAGAGAGAGAGAGAGAGAGAGAGAGAGAGAGAGCTTTGACCAATTTCAACTATTGATTGCA
>BRDA01006711.1:29685-42531 GCA_036984385.1 Crenuchus spilurus
AACTATATACGCCGTCTTTATAACGACCACCTAGTAAATAATTCAGAGTCGTGTCTCAAAGTGAAAATCGAGACGACGCTAAAAGTGAAACTCTGTGCTGAGACTTAATAAATGATCCACCAGCAATATTTCTGCCGCATATATCAACATGTAAATAGCTACATCAACATAATCTGATCTGTTTGTATCTTAAAACCTTATTTATGCTTTTTTATTTAAATAAATACCCCCTTTTTTTTACTCATGTGCCTCATTTACTGGCCATGAAACAACACACACACCACTGACCATCAAACAACACACACATACACACACACACACCACTGACCATGAAACAACACACACACACCACTGACCATGAAACAACACACACACACCACTGAGCATCAAACAACACACACACACACACACACCACTGACCATGAAACAACACACACATACACACACACCACTGACCATGAAACAACACACACATACACACACACCACTGACCATCAAACAACACACACACACCACTGACCATCAAACAACACACACACACACCACTAGCCATCAAACAACACACACACACACCACTGACCATCAAACAACACACACATCATTGACCATCAAACAACACACACACACATACACCACTGACCATCAAACAACACGCACACCACTGACCATTAGGGTGGTCCAGAGTATGCATTAATTTTATTTCTTTTCTCCCACTCTTCCATTTGATGCTGCTACTTTGGAAAAGTAAAAGTGTCATTTTTATGAAGAAAAGTTGATAATTGGGGTCAATACTCAATGAAATGATACCAAATTTATCGTAAAGTTTTACTAACAGAAGGTCAGTTACTGTAAACAATGCTGCTTAGTTTTTGTTTAGTTTACTTACTGTAACCAACATTTACTTACTTTTATTTTTATTCTTTGCTATTAAATATTCATTGCATCACATATTTTGAATTGCAGACCAAGTGTTTTTGATGCTTATGATGACTCAGATTCTGTCATAGTGAGCACTGCAGCTCTACTAAATTGGTTTGATGTTGGTATCTGTACTTTTTGTTATGTTTGTATAAACTGGTAAAAATGGCTTATTTGTCAAACTTTGCTTGCATTGAGCCTAAATACCCGAAATATTAAGTCATGTTGAACATTTTTTTCACCACATTGTTCATTCCAGTGGTAGATTAAAATAAGAGGGTGGGAGTTAGATTTTTTGGAAGTCAAACATTTTGGACCACCCTACTAACCATCAAACAACACACACACACACACACACACACACACCACTACCATCAGACACATACAACAGTGACCATCAAACAACAAACCACATAGGCTTAAATTAGCAGTGCAACCGTGATTGAGATTACACTGTTAAGATGATTTCCACATATTTTGCAGACATTATCTACATGTTAAACAAACAAGACAACAAATAGTGGATTATTACTATGAATTCATACTCAGTGTTGCAGGATGTGGAAGAGCTCCAAACCCTTCTCACAAAGGCAGCTTCAGCAGTACTGACCAACTGAATATGAGTGATTGAGTGTGCACATCTGAGACAGACACATCTCAGACTTAACGGAGCAAGATTAGATTAGCAGCTAAAGAACTGAAGAGGTCATACAGGAGGGAGAGAGAGAAAGAGAGAGAGAGAGAGAGAGAGAGAGAGAGAGAGAGAGAGAGAGAGAGAGAGACTAAGTAAATAACTACTCTAAATATGCTCCACTGACTAGAGATTAAACTTCAACATCTGCCCATTGACTTGTATTACAGTGGGTTTAGCCTCAGAGGCTTTTCAGTGATTTTCTAACTTCAGTTACATGTGCTGAGATGATCACTGTCAGTGATAATGACTGTACACATACATCAGAAGTCAGGATGAACACTGGAGTACTCTTAACTTGGAGGACTCTGTTTGAATCAAGGCAAGCAATTCTAATAACCACAGAGACAGACATTCAGACACAGATGCACATCCTGACAATGGAGGGAGCAGACTCACACAGGCCTCCTCCGATGCATGTGAAGTCAAGCTCCACCTCTTTTCTAACTGCTGGGCAGCCAACACGCTTAGCTCCGATGGATCACCTGGCAGAAGCATGAGCCAGCCGACATTACTTAGTAGTGCTGAGGAGAGAGTGCCATCTCACCCACCCAGAGAGATCATGGCCAATCATGGCCCGGCTACCAATGGCAAGCAGCATGACCGGGATTTGAACTTCCGCAGATCATAGTGACAGCACCTAAGTCCACTGAGTCACTTGGGGCCCATAAACCTTATTTTTGTTAATGATTTCTGAATGATGAGCTGTAATTAGAGGGAAAGTATTATAACAGGTGGTGTAACTGTATCAGACTGAGGGGGTAGTTAATGGTTACTAAAGAGTCTGATCCAATTTACTCTATTCGTGCATTACAGTTCTATACTGTCTACATCCAATGAACTTCATAACATAAATACACCAACGTATCTGAAGAGTGTGAATAGTTTGGTGGTTTCATTTTGAGTGGGAGCTGAGCTGCTGGGCTGCATGCTGGTACAGACAGCTTTAAGGTCTCCAAGTTCAGCTGCTCTCATGAACTGAAGCCACTATAGTGGTGATGGCCTGGTTCAGCTGATCTGTACAGGTCCCCATCCTAACCATAGACGTGTGTGTGTGTGTGGTAAACCAGTTAAACACTCCAGATGGAAGAACCCATGTGTTGTAGGAGATTAGTCTCTCTATCTGTCTACTTATACCAGGGATACTCATTGCGCAGCTCCCGAGCCACATGCGGCTCGCCTTGCTTTATTGGTGGCTCTCGTGACCAGTTACGAAAGTACGCCAGCACAGCCAAAGTATTTTAAAAGCATGCTACAGAGACATGTACTGTAATGCGCTTTACATTCCAAGCACTTACCCTCTCATTTTTCCTCAATTAAAGTTGGTTCCAAATCGGGGATACTGTGGAACCTGGCAACACAGGCACTGTTTCCAACAGCAGGCTGCACGAGTGGGCTAGTTTAAGCTTCTAAAGGGCGGGTTTTAGACTGACTTTAGGCTGGATATTTCAGTTGGACCTGGCAACCCTGCAGCAGGGTGGCTACATGGCAGCAGCGATTCTATAAGCTAGCTAGAGCAATATATTCAGTGTGCAAAGATTTAGTCCATAGGTGGGTTGTTTATTTTTTTACATTATTTGAGTGACTTGGGGTGATATTGTGGCTCTCTCCTCGACTTTGATCTGTCAATATGGCTCTTTTGAAAAAAATAGTGAGGATCACTGACTTATACCATCCAGCTCTACATCACAAGGAGAAATGAGTGAAATGAGAGAGTTTACCATTATTATACATATACTACACATTCATAACAGATTCACTGAATTGCCGAATCGCTAAATGACTCCACAAAATGAGATGAGGATTTTTTTAGTGTTTTATCGGCATGAAAAAGTTCAGATGAGATAATTTGGTTAATTGATTGAGAGGCTGATAGTCTTGAATTAATATTTGTAAACATGGTTTACATCACTTGTTCTGGGAATGAGCACTCATATACTCTCTCTCTCTCTCTCTCTCTCTCACACACACACACACACAGATAGAAAGAGAGAGAGAGAGAGAGAGAGAGAGAGAGAGAGAGAGAGTCCTACATTGCTGCCCTGCATTCATTAAAATCTTCCACATGAATGAAGATTTAGGGAGACTGAGAAGGGGTCAGAGGCCTGTGGGGTGCAGGGTGGGTGGGTGTGTTTGGTTGGCGAGGGTGTAGTGTATCGTTGGCAGGGCTGCATGTTGGGTGGGTGGGAGAGTCTGTGACTGGGTGGGGGTGAAGGGGGCTTGGATGCATATGTAAGAATGGTAAAACCTTCATACCTGTCAGATAGAGGAACCCTTTGTTTTCTTTATTTAAAAAAATCATCCACAGCATTTTTGAGGATCTCTTAAAAATAAATATAAAATGCTTTTATGGGCACAATAGAGGCTGATAATACCTCTCCTCCAGAGAAATGAGCAGCATGTTTATTGTACAGAATGTGTGCTGGCTAATAAACTCTAGGACACTAGAACAACTTAGAACACCACCCAGATTAGTGTACATGAGCGTGAAAGTTCAGGGTGGTCTGTTACTAACATAGCATGACATTCAGACACTCATTACTGGATTAAAGCTTAGAGGACAAAGTCTGTAAGTCAGAGTGACAGATGAGAGGCTGGGTTTGTTAATGGTGACCGACCGAGTTTTGATTATCAGTCATTTATCACAGACAGTAATCTGAACACGTTTAGCTGAACTTAGAAAATGACTCAACTCACCAAAACTCCAGTTCAGTCAAACATACTGAGATGAGCAGCAGATTAGGATGAACTCTGTAGTGTGTTGGCTTGTCCCAAGAGTTTACTAAGACTAGAAGAATCATCGGGCTTTCGCAGTTTATAGTGTACAGTTTGAGATGTGGGTCATTCTTATTTGTTTTACAGAGAAAGAAAACATTTTCTAACATTGTCAGATGTACATGGAGAACTAGTGAGGCCAGAGGGATGGAAAATAGACGGGTTCCACATATTTGTCAATCAAAACGTATAATAAGAAAATAAGTGAATAGAAAGTAGTCTTTTGTACAGCGTAACTGACTTACTGACTTATTTATAAGCCGCAGACAGTCAGACGGTGGAAATCCTGTTACACTGGTTTTAATTCTGCTTACACTGTCACCAGGTCAGTAGGAAGGAACTCCATTAAGCCATGAGTACAGTACATCAAGGGTTTTAAGTGCTGAGTCTAAGTCATTTATAGAGCAAATGATGAGAAGTTGTGAACTGTAAGTAATTTATCTAAACATCAGCCGTTATTTTTCATATTTTGAGGGCAGTCAGAGTCTACCAGCACCTGAGTGAAGAGCACTTCTGTACTACTGAGACAAGAGGACACCAACTATAAAACCTGGGATACAGACTATCAATTCAGTATAAAACAGTTTGTGTTTTGTTAATGTAATGTATTAAAAAAAGGTCTCTTTTTTTCTCTCTCTCTCTCTCTCTGTTTCTCTTTCTCTCTGTTTCTTTCTTTTTCTCTCTCTGTTTCTCTCACTCTCTCTGTGTGTTTCTCTCTCTCTCTCTCTCTCTCTCTCTCTGTTTCTCACTCTCTTGTCTCTTTCTCTGTTTCACTTTCTGTTTCTCTCTCTTTCTCGCTGTCTGTTACTCTGTTCCTCTCTGTTTCTCTCTCCCTCTCTCTCTTTCTCTGTGTTTCTCTCTCGTCACTTTCTCTTTGTTTCTCGCTGTCTCATGTTTCTCTCTTTCTCTCATTTTGTTTCTCTCTCGTCTATTTCTCTCCGTTTCTCTTTTTGTTTCTCTCACTCGTTTCTCTTTTTGTTTCTCTGTGTATTTCTCTTTCTCGCTGTCTGTTACTCTGTTCCTCTCTTCCTCTCTCTCGTTTCTCTCTATCTCTGTGTTTCTCTCTCGTCACTTTCTCTTTGTTTCTCGCTGTCTCATGTTTCTCTCTTTCTCTCATTTTGTTTCTCTCTCTCGTCTATTTCTCTCCGTTTCTCTTTTTGTTTCTCTCACTCTGTGTATTTCTCTTTCTCTCTTTCTCACTGTCTGTTACTCTGTTCCTCTCTGTTTCTCTCTCTTTCTTGCTGTCTGTTTCTCTCTCCCTCTGTGTCTCTCTCTCTCTCTCTCTCTCTCTGTTTCTCTTTTTGTTTCTCTCTCTGTTTCTCTCTCTCACTCTCTCTGTGTGTTTCTTTCTGTGTTTCTCTCTCTCTCGTCTCTTTCTCTCTGTTTCTCACTGTCTCTGTTTCTCTCACTGTGTTTCTCTCGCTCTGTGTTTCTCTATCTGTTTCACTCTCTGTGTAATTCTCTTTCTCACTGTCTGTTACTCTGTTCCTCTCTCTGTTTCTCTCTCTTTCTTGCTGTCTGTTTCTCTCTCTCTCTCTCTCTCTGTTTCTCTCACTTTCTCTCTCTCACTCTCTGTGTGTTTCTCTGTTTCTCTCTCTCGTCTCTTTCTCTCTGTTTCTCTCGCTCTGTGTTTCTCTATCTGTTTCACTCTGTGTGTTTCTCTTTCTCTGTTTCCCTCTCTCTTGTCTCTTTCTCTCTCTCGTACAGGTATCTTCTGCTCAGAATCATCAGAGAAGTGTCTGTCGTCTCCGTGTCAGAATGGAGCGACGTGTGTGGACACTATGGATGACTATGTGTGTGTGTGCGCGCGGGATGGTGTGCGGTTCATGGGTAAACACTGTGAGGAGCTGTATGATGCGTGTGTGTTTGTGGAGTGTGAGGGGTGTGTGAGTGAGCTGGGCAGTGACTGGTACTCCTGTCCGGCCGAGGTGAACGAGTGTGTGAGGGAGCCGTGTGTAGGTGTTCACTCAGTGTGTGTCAAAGAGCCGGACGGGTTCTCCTGTCTGTGTCCTGATGGTTTTGGAGGAGAACACTGCTCTGAGCGGATCACTGACTGTGTGGATCAGCCATGTCTCAATAACGCTACCTGCTGGCGCAAACAGGACAACTTCAGGTGTGAGTGCGCTCCAGGGTTCCGCGGGGAACACTGTGAGGAGAACATGGATGAGTGTGCATCTCAGCCGTGCCAGAATGGAGCCATATGCAAGGACGGAACCAACGAGTACCACTGCTTCTGTGTGCCTGGTTTTCAAGGTTACAACTGTGAGATTGACATCAACGAGTGTGCATCTAGACCCTGTGAGAACAACGGAACCTGCTTCAACGGAAAAGACCGATATGTCTGCGAGTGTCTCCTGGGCTACACAGGTAATAATAACTGTGTGTGTTTATTATTCTGTATAATTACTGAACTATAACATCATTTCTAAAAACTAGAGATGCACCGGATATGCAGCAACCAAAATTATTCAGCTGAAAATGGCAAAAACTTTTGTTGTTCGGCCGAATAAATGAAAACAGAATAATTTATACAGAACTGTGAAAATAAGTGAAAACGCAGCAGTTTGATGGTGAAATGGAAGAAGACAACAAACTACAACCACAATCTTTTTTAAACTACACTTGTTATGATGAATTCAGAATACAGCCGCTTAGCTTTGTGTTTGTATTAGCTTGTGCTTGCTCAGGAGGCTACAGTGTTATGGACCATCTCACACTTACCAGAAGAAATGTGAAGTGTTTCAGTGTCTGTAGCCAAGGACTCACATTAAACACACAAATCATCCATGTGACTTACATCATACATTTTAGACATTTTCATTATATTGTTTCATTTTTTTATAATACATTTTAGTGATACAGTAACATACATGCATCTTCATACATATTCATATATTGTCTTATTTTTCAAGTCAGGTGCTTGTGATAACTTGGTTCAGGTGTTTCAGGCATGGATCAGTTATGCTTTAACTCAACTTTAATTATGTTTACTCATTTAACAGAGCATTTAATCATCATTTTTAAATGATGAGATTGTATTTTAATGTAAGTAAAAAGATTTTAAATATTTAAATTACATTTGAGCACTTTACTCACTGAGCAACACTAATGTTCATTTTCTGCTACAGGAGAAAATGGTAACTAGCAGAAAAAGCTAATGCTAATGAATCAGCTGATGAAAAATTACTGAAAACATCTTGTTATCAGCATCAGATATAATTATAAAACAATCCGTTAAACTCATGTTATTAAACCTAAAGATGTAAATCCAACCTATTAAAATACAGACATTCATTCCTGACTAACTACAAGACTTATTTTGGGAAATTGTTTATTTACTAATTTTAGAATTATTTATAGAAATGAAAAACTCAGTTTGGTGTTCAGTATTCAGACAAATGTCTCATTTTGTTTAGATTTGGCCAAAATTTTTTCATTTTGGTGCATCCCTACTAAAAACCAAATGAGACACTTTTCAAAATGTAAACAAATAGAACACAATGATGTATATTGGTCATATATTTAAAATAATTTTGGCTATTTAGCGAGGTTAAATGGTTCCACATCAGAGCAGTACAGTATCCCAACTTTTTTTAATCGATGGGGTATTTATTATTTATAAATGCTGCATCAGAAATAAACACATTCATTCATTATCACACCCGCTTAATTCTTATTAGGGTCACGGTTAGCCCCCTACCCCCTCACTGGGCGCAGGGCAGGGCATTACACTATTCAACTAAGCCCAGGACAGGGCGCCAGTCCATCGCTGGGTGACACACACGGACAATTTTTAGAGTACCCAATTCACCTGACCTCCATGTTTTTGGACTGTGGGAGGAAACCGGAGACCCTGGAGGAAACCCACGCAGACACGGGGAGAACATGGAAACTCCGCTCAGATGGGGAATCGAACCCAAGACCCCAGCGCTGAGAGGCAAACGTGCTAACCACTAAGCCACCGTGCCGCCCCTGAAATAAAGACAATTATATAAATATATATTACAGAGCTGTAACCAGGCACAGTTTAATGCATGTATATACACTCACTAGCCACTTTAAATACACCTGTTTAGCTGCCTGTTAACACAAATATTGATTGAGCCAATCAGCACAGTTAGGCATGTAGCCCTGGTCAAGACAGTCTACTGAAGTTCAAACAAAGTATCAGAATGGGGAAGAAAGGTGATTTAAGGGACTTTGAATGTGGCATGGTTGCTGGATTTCAGATCTGATCTGATCTGCTAGGAATATCTAGAATTTACAAAGAAGAGTCCAAAAAACTGAGTGCCAAATGTGTTAGCTAAAAACAGGCAACAGGCTACAATTTGACGTATGAACACATCAAATTCATCAATAGTAGATTGGATAAACATTGCCTGGTTTGATGAGTCAGTTTCTACTGCCACACTCATATAATAGGATCAGAATTAGGCATAAGCAACATGGAAGCATTGATCCATCCTGCATTGTATTAATTGTTTAGGCTGGAGGTGTAATGGTATGTTGTTGGCAACTCTTGGCATAGATTGGGCCTCCTTATACCAACTGAGAATTGTTTAAAGACCAGAGTCTTGACAGAATATTGTTGCTTTTTCATTACCGCAATGCATCCACTATATGAATGAGTTCACTGTACTCTAATGATCTCTGCAGTCACAAGACATAATACAACATAGCACCTTTGGGATGTGGTGGAATGGGAGATTCATGGAAGATCATGGATGTGCAGACCGACAAATCTGCAGCATTTGGGTGATGTTAATTTGGACCAAAATGTCTGAACACATTTCCAGCACAGCATCTATGCCACAAAGAATTAAGGCAGTTTTAATGGCAAAAGGGGACCAAACCCAGCAGTACAATGGTGTACCTAATAAAGTAACCGGTCAGTGCATATTTACCTTCTAATCTTACAACATCATATCATGACCAGTAACTGGTCTGATGCTGATAACAAGATGTTTTCAGTCATTCTTCATCAGCTGATTCATTAGCATTAGCCTTTTCTGCTAGTTACCATTTTCTCCTGTAGCAGAAAATGAACATTAGTGTTGCTCAGTGAGTAAAGTGCTCAAACGTAATTTAAATATCTAAAATCTTTTTACTTAGAGTAAAATACAATCTCAAGATTTAAAAATGATGATTAAATGCTCTGGTAAATGAGTAAACATAACTAAAGTTGAGTTAAAGCATAACTGATCCATGCCTGAAACACCTGAACCAAGTTATCACAAGCACCTGACTCACCTAAACTGCTCCTATCCCCCATTGCAAACTACACAATTCCCCTCACTCCATACCACCTCCTCTTATCTCGAACGCCTTCTGTTGCCTCTGGTTATTCCACGGTTTCTTCCTCATAGAAGATCTCTTGCATTCAGTCTTCTCCATCAGGGGTGGTTCACACTCCTAAATTGGATGTTAAATAAATTCTTCACTAAATAAATAAATAAATACCAGATTATGTAAATGTCATGTTATCTTCCTATGTAGAGATACTTTAAGTCTGCATTAGACAAAAGAATAAATAATACGGATATGCAAGCAAACGAAAATAAATAAATTAGGACAAAAATAAAACTGATTTATCTTTGAATCTGATTCCCAATACAGACAAATCTGAAAATCTTATTTTGGTGTTTTTGACTGTTTTGTGAAATTATTTTAGCTGTGTGTGACGTTGTAGGTGTTCTGTGTGCAGGTATGAACTGTGAGGTGGAGGTGGATGAGTGCGAGTCTGATCCATGTGAGAATGGAGCTACCTGCAATGACCTGGTGGGGCTGTACACCTGTGAGTGTGTAAGAGGATTTAATGGACTGAACTGCGAGACCAATATAAACGAGTGTGAGAGCTCACCCTGTCAGAATGGAGGCACCTGCCATGACTTGATTGACAGGTAAACACACCTCCCACTCACCTGATCAACAGGTAAAAACACCTCCCACCAGAGCTGGTGATAGGCATTTGGATGCCCTAAGCACAAACAAAGTGTTTGTCCAGGCTCAATCAGCTTCATCAGGCTAAGACAGATGTCTCCAGAATTGGAAACTGGACTCTGTACAAGGCTAGAAACACAAAAAAGAGATCAGATGTGCAAAAAAAAACTATTCAGAATATTTGTTGTTTTCAGCCCACTATCCTGCATCATTGTGGAGAGGAAAACATTAGGACAGAATGACAATCTCCTCAGTACTCAAACAAAGGTCTGACTGATGACTTCAATAACTTTGATTGTCAGGACAAATTCACACCTCTCCCTAACTCAATAGCAGCAGCCCCTATCACACCTCTGACAACCCCCCTAACCTGTCCCTTTCCCCCTGTCAATCAAGCTGCACTTAAGATAAGTCTAGAAAAGCACCAGGCCCATATGGTGTTTACCCCTCCTGCCTGAAAACCCGTGCTGACCAATTCACTCAGGTGCTTAGACCAGCAGACTAAAGCGCTGACACTATGATCTGAGGATTGTGAGTTTGAATCCCTGTCATGCTGCTTGCTATCAACAGCTGGGGCTCGAGAGAGCAAAATTGGCTTTGCTTTTTCTGTATGGGTGGATGCTACCATTCCATCACTGCTACCATGGAATGTCTGCTGGCTCAGCAATACAAACAACCATCCACAGTGTACGTTTGTTCCCCCACCAAGCCCTACCTGCCTCCTTCCTCACCTGTTCTAAATACAAATCGTTCCACTTATAAACCCTGCAGGCTGGGAAATAAACCACATACACACAACTTTAAGTTAAACTTTAGCTTTACCTAAGCTTTACCACTCAGGAGTATGCTAATACCAGTTTGTGTGTGTAGGTTTGAGTGTGATTGTGGTGATTCTGGCTTTATGGGTGATATGTGTGAAGAGGATGTTCCTGAGTGTGTGTCGGACCCCTGCAAGCACGGAGCCACCTGTGTGGAGGGAACCAATCAGTATACCTGTATCTGCTGGACAGGTAATACCTACTGTCGCTCTCTCTCTCTCACACACACACAACCTTCATTTAGTATTTTTGCTAATGTCAAATGTAAATGTAAAATTCTTTAGCAACCTGACCTGTGTGTTTGTAAAGGAGGTGGTTTAATCCTCTTTATGAATATAAGTAATGAAATGGCTTAATAAGACAGACAGGCAGACAACTACACACATACACTACTCACAAAAAGTTAGGGATATTTGGCTTTTGGTTCACACTACAGTGGTATTATATGGTAATTTCCTCATCTTAAACTATTTATTGAAATAAAAGCCAACAGCAGTGGATGACACACCCCAACAAAAATGTAAATGTCTCAATAACGTGTCAGGAGCCCTTGACCATTAATTACGCCTTGACAACAACATCTCATGCTGTTCACAAGTCGACTTATTGTCTTCTGAGGCATGACGTTACACTGTTTTTGAAGGGCGGCCCTCAGGTTATTGAGGATCTGTGGTACAAAGTTACGAGCCTCTACACAGCGACTCAGCTGATCTCATAGGTTTTCTATGGGATTCAGGTCTGGAGAAAGTGCAGGCTGCTTGTCCCTCGTCTACATTGATCAATTGTTAGGTGTCGTCTTGGTGTGATTTGAGCATGTGGAGCTACATTTCAGTTCCTCTCAGACTCTCAGAGCTGCTGTACTTTACAGTTTATTACTGTATCATCAATGTTTGTGTGTGTGTGTGTGTGTGTGTGTGTAGGATTTTCAGGGATAAACTGTGAGGTTGATTATGACGACTGTGCTGATAAGCCCTGTGAAAACGGTGGTCAGTGTTTTGAGAAATCTCACCCAGCCCAGTGGGACACTGACAGGAGTTTCAGCTATGCAACAGCGGCGGGGTACATCTGTCAGTGTCAGCCAGGTTACACAGGTAACACACACACATAAGTGTACCACAATGTGAGGATTTCAGCAGCAGTACATAGTGGTCGACAGTAGGTCCACAGTGATTCTTAGGGTTTGGGGTTTGTAACATGTAGGATTTCCACACTATTGGGACTGTTTTTCTGATGCTGTTTTAATTTTTTGAACACTGTTAATTTCAGTTTAAACAATCTTTTACATTTTACATTCTTATTTTCCTGCTAATAATGAAAACATCTAACATCTCCTCAGTAATGACTCTGTTAATGTGTGTGTGTTTGCAGGAGAAAACTGTTCTGTAAACATTAATGAGTGTGTATCAGAGCCATGTCAGAATGGAGGAAGATGTGAGGATCAGGTGAACAGATACACGTGTGTGTGTATGGATGGATATACAGGTAAGTGTGTATTTCTGTGTGTTAAGAGCATCATGTATTGTCCTACCTATGGTTATCATAGTGTGTGAATTTTTCTATCATCATTTTTATTGTATAACAATATAAACAAAAATATTGTATGAATTGAACACACACACACACACACACACACATATATACATATATATACATATACACTGCTCAAAAAAATAAAGGGAACTCTAAAATAACACATCCTAGATC